>CAUYLG010017258.1:0-33442 GCA_963573385.1 Cacajao melanocephalus
GGGCCCCTTCCTGAACCCGGGAGCCACATCCATGGGAATGGCTTTTTCCCCACATCATCTAGATTGGAAAGTCTTTCCTGACTGTGGACACCATCGATGTTTTGATGTGACTCTCCTCACAGAATAAATACTCGGAGGTGACTTTTCCCAGCTAAATACATACAGAGGTGGAAAGTAGGGTGAAGCGTGCTGTGTGCATACCTCCTACGTCTAGATACTCTGCTAGTTTCCTTCCACATGGTTTGTAAATATTCTTAGAATCACCCCCTGAGAGCAGGCATAACTCTACAGCAGAGGAAACAGGCTCAGGAACACTGCGTAACTTGCCTTAACTCTTAAAGCTACAAAAGATCATGGAAATAGTGATTGTTTGTACTATCATCAGTATTATTTAAAAGACTGCCTTTTATTAAGAATTACTCTGTACCCTGTACTGTTATTTACTTCACCTGGATAATCTCATTTGAATTTTACAACAATCTTATGACAGAATTGCTATCATTTTTATTATTCTATCGGTGAGGAAATTGAGGTTAGAAAGAAAAACGAAGTTGCCCAACATGCAAAAACGGGCAGAGTTCAGAGCAGAACCCAGAAGTGCCCAGGGTCATTCTCTAACCCCCGGAGCACAGCATTTCTCAAGGAGTAAAGAACTTCATGAGGGCATCAAAGCCTTCCCTGGACCACGTAGGAAGGAATAGGGAGAGGCCTCTCCTGCAAGCCAGAGAGGAGAGGAAAAGGAATACATGGTGGGGACAGGAGTGCAAGGTTGGGCGTTGGGCCATTTGCATTCCACATCCTTCTAAAGAAAACCCCTCTGAGTCTTCTTCAATGTGTTATTTTTATTTCCTAATATCGTGGCCACAGGACGCCCCAGCTGAGGAGAACATGTGTTGTTTTCCTGCCTAGAGATCCCTCTTTTAAAAACAACAGCCCCCTTTTCCTTTGGGGAACAGCTCCTCCCACCTAGGTCTGTGTAGGCTGCATGGTCATCTTGGAGCTGATGTCTCCATTTTGGGCAGCGTCACTTGTGATTCATCTTAGCTATGAAAATCCCAGGCAAGGAAACACTCATTGCCCTGGGGGAAGATAGGATTTATTTGGGAGCCACTGTTTGTCCCTCTTCAAATTCTTTGATACACAGAAGTCAGAGGGCACCAAGGAGGAGGAGGGCAAATTTCCCCAGAAGCCATGTTGATCATAGATCATTTGTTTGGGCTGCTTATTTTGGGGAGATTTCTCCACCACAGGAGCCTGCACGATGGGCAGAGACTGCTTCTGCTACAAAAACTGACATTCACTTCCCAGCTTCCTTTGTAGCTAGGAGATGGCACGTGGACTAGGCTTCTCCAATCAGACATGCTCCTCTCAGGACATCAGTGTGAGCACTAGTGACGCAAACAAGCAGAGCCTTCATGGAATCCATTCCAGCAAGGAGCTATTCCTCCACTGGGCAGAGACACTGCTTAATAAATATTTCATGGGTGAATTAACAAATAATACTAGTGGCAGCCCTGGTATAATTGGTGACACAGGGTGTGGCATCTCTGCCCAGTGGAGGAACAGCTGTGTCATCACAGGGCTGGCTCTGCGGTGTGGTTTGGGAAATTGTTTCTGCCTAGGTGACTCCATGCCTGGTTCTCTAGCCCTCCCAAAGACTCTGGGAGCTACCCAGTAAGCAGGCCTTTAAGAAATACTGTTCTGCTTCACCTGGCCAAGTTTGGCTCCTGTCCTGTGTGTAAGGATCCTGGCTGAGGATAGAGAAGGCGAAGCAGGTCATGAGCAAAAGGATCTGAGAGGATGGGGCCCTCCAGAGCTCACTGCACCTCTCTCTGGCTGCAGCCTGACCCCTGGAGACTGATCGTTTCTTGCTTAATTTTAAGGGAGGAAGCGCTGAGGCCAGAAGAGAGACATGGACCATGCTGCTAAATTAGGCAATGGGGCTTCAACGCACAGGTTAAAAACACAAGTAACCTCTTTTGGACACCAAGCTGGAGAAAAAGTTATGCCAGTTACCCTTCATCACTTTAATAAATGTATCTTCAGAGGTGAAATTCAAGCACTTGTGGTTAGTTGAAGGAGGGCAAAGATGTGAAAATTAAGGACAATGGAGCCCCCCTCCACCCTCAAACTGAGAAAAGGGCAAGTTGATCGCCAGCTCCACCCACAGGGCCTGGGGATGAGTGACTGTCTCAAGTATGAGCCGGATGTATGAGGAAACTGGACAAGGGCCCTTCTTAAAGGGGAGGGCACCATGGTCCTGGGTGTAGACAGCCCCCAGAGCCCCTGGCTACAGCCCCTTCTGTGCCAGCACATGCCACAAAGTCAGGCTTCCAGAAAGCCTTGGGCTTTACAAACACAGGGTCTGGGGAATTCCAGACATTCTGAGCGGCCACATGGTCAGCACACCCCGTGTTCCAGCTAGAAAAGCCCTCTGAAGGCTCTCCTGGAATTTGAATTATTTGCCTGTAGGTTGTTTAGAGATTTTCAGTGGAGAATTGGGGTTTTAATTTAGAGAAGCAGAGCTTACACATTTAAAATGCCAATAAGCAAAAAGTTGGTTATTGATATGTCAAGAAAAAGGCAGGCAACCCACACAGAAATCTTCAGCTCTAAATTTACAACTGCAGCCAACTTCTGAACTTTGAGTCCTCCTACAAAGCTGAGGTCGGGGCCCCCGCTAGAGAAATGAGCCTGTTTTTTCTGATGCAAGTGTTCTAAAATGGATGGTTCTGATGTTTGCACAGCTCTGTGAATAGACTAAAAAGCATTCGCATGTACTCTTTAAAAGGGTGAATTGTATAGTATGTGAATGATATCTTAATAAAGCTGTGACCGCATGGCATATGAAAGGCACAGAGCACAGAGCAGGGTTTGAATCTCAAACCTCCTGCACACTGGCTGTGGGACCTGAAGCAAGTTGCTAACCCTGGCTGAGCTTTGCTTCCTCAGTCTCTAAAGTGATGAACCCATCATAGTTATGTCATGGAATCAGCATGCTGGGGAAATGAGAGCCATCGGTGACATGGCCTGGCCCATGGAATGCACTCCGTGAACGTACACCTCACTAAGTCCCTGTTATTGCCAGACACAGGGGACACGGGGACAAAGCAGACTTCGCTCCTGCCTTCAAAGAGGAAGCAGCTATTTGGAAGACAAGTTTGGGAGACAAGCAGTACATTTTAGGGTCATCAGTGCTGTGATTCAAGGACAAAATCTATGCAGTGGAACCATAAAATGAGGTGAGGAGAGCTGCAGGGCTCAGGCAGGACAATGCCACTCCTAGGGCCCAACTTCCCCGACCACTGACTCTCCACAACCCCATTACTGCCTGTCTATTGCCCTCCTTTGTTTCTCCCCAGCATCGCCTGAATGTGTTCTTGTTCATTTACTTAGGTGCTCCCTTGACACCTGTGTCACTCTCACCTAGACTGGCAGTTCCATGACAGCAGGGTCACTCTTGGTCACTGCTGTGTCCCTGGTGGCCAGAATGGTGTCCTGTGCTTAGTAGACACTTGGTAAGTATTTGCTGCAGGAAATACAGCATTAAGATGAGGCTTGGAGGATACATGGGAATTAGCCAAGTGAAGAAGCCAGAAAGGGCACTGCAGGCTGAGGGCAGAGCAGCCACGCTGCCATCACTGGAGACTGCACAGAGTGAGGAGGGGACAGGAGGGGGATGGCAGGGGATGGAGATGGAGACACAGGGAAGGGCAGCCCCAAGACGAGGTTTGGCTCTCATTCCAGGTCTCTCACCACTACAGACTTCCCCCTCTCTGTTGGCTCCAGTCTATGAAAAACCCCCACAGATCCTGGTAGGCGTGCTGAGTGCAGCTGGTGAGTTTCCATAGCAACCATCACCATGGCACCGGAGGCCTGGATCCAACTTCCGGCTCTGCTGAAGCCCTGAGCTCCTGTTACCCCCTCCCCACCCCCACCTCCCCGCCCCTAGCATCCTTCATCCCACAAGGTAGAAAGATGTGGCTGGGGTCCTGCAAGGAGAGCTGTGGCCAGCATGCAGGGCACAGGGCAACAGGATTAAACATCACATATGTTAGGACAGACACACCTGACAAAGGTGGACACAGACTGAACGGTCACAGGTGATTCCAATTTGCATTGTTTTCCTCAGATAGGGGGAGGAGGTTGGGTTTGAATATGGAACAAGGCCTGGAGCAGACTGGCCTCCATGTGGACTGGCAGGCAGTAGTGCGGGACTCTGGGTAGGAGGCCCAGGATGTAACCCTAGGCCCTGAGGCTCCTAGATCTGTGGCCTCTCTGAGCCTCACTCTCCCAGTCTGTAAAATGGAAAGGGGAAACACTGATGCTATCAGCCCGTTTCATATATCAGAGAAATAAGCACCATGCCTTGTAGCTGGTAGGTGCTTGATAAATATGTCATGAGTGAATTAATAAATAATATTAAAAAGTAATGTCACCTCTCAGTCAACAAAGCTGTGAGTCCCAGTCCTCTTCTCTCCTCCCTGTTCCACATTCTGTTCAAACCCAATTCTGTTGCATCAGCTTCAGACACATGTCCTCCTCTCTGCCATGTCCCAGGCTCTCACTTTGGAGGTAAGGTTGCAGAGGAGCATGGGTTACGGTGCCACAGACCTGAGCTCTAATCCAGCCACCGTAAGTTGCTGGCCGTGTGACCCTGGGCAAGTTGAGTTACCTGCCTGGATCCCAGTTGCACAACTGCCTGCTTCTACCAAGATCCCTTTGGTTGCAAGACTTGGAAGCCCAACCAGGCTGGCTTAAGCCCAAAGGAGGGGTGAGGTGAGGATTGTGAGATTTAGCAAATAAAAATACAGAATGCCAGCTCAATTTGAATTTTGGATTAAGAACTAATGATTTTTTGGCCAAGCATGGTGGCTCATGCCTGTAATCCCAGCAAAAAAAAAGAACTAATAATCCCAGTACTTTGGGAGGACAAAGTGGGAAGATCACCTGAGGTCAGGAATTCAAGACCGGCTGGGCCAACGTGGTGAAACACCATCTCTACTAAAAAGACAAAAAAAAAAAAAAAAAACCTTGGCTGGGTGTGGTGGCTTGTGCCTGTAATCCCAGCTACTCAGGAGGCTGAGGCAGAAGAATTGCTTGAACCTGGGGGGCAGAAGTTGCAATGAGCCGAGGTCGAGCCACTGCACTCCAGCCTGGGCGACAGAACGAGGCTGTCTGAAAAAAAAAAGAACTAATAACTTTTTAGTATTAGGTATGTTCCAAATATTGCACAGGACATACTTGTATTAAAAAATACTTATTATCAGGCAATCAAATTGAACTGGGCAACCTGTTTTCTCTGGTAACCCTAGGTGGGCAGATACTCATCAGCTCGTGAAACAAGCTGGACCCAGGAGCTCAGGTAACATCACAATGAGGCTCTCTCTCCCCCACTCCCATCTCTGGACTTTGCTTCTGTAGAATCAAGGAGGCTTATCCTCTGCAAGGGTAAAAATAGCCATCAACTGCCCCTGCTCCTGAGGACTGGTTACAGAAGGCTTCCTCCCTCCTCCTCACCTTCCAACCTGTGCTCACTCGGAGCCCTCTCCCTGCCTCAGGGATTACCCTGGTTTACCAAGCTGCAGCGTGCTGTTTGGGCAGCTCTTCAGAGGCCGCCTCCGACCTGGCCATCCCCAGCTGGCTGTCCACACCTGAGCCACTTTGTCTCCAGATTTTAGTCTCCTAATCTGAGGGGTTAGAGGACTTGACCTGCCAGGGGTCACAAACTCAAACGACACTAGGGTTAGGCCAGGACTTTAAATAAATAGGGTCCTGGAGACAGCAGCCTCATCTAAAAGGAGGAGGTACAACTCAGCTCTTGTCCTTTGCTGTCAAGCAGGAAAGCAGGCCCAGGGTTGCCAATGCTTCAAATTCTCCCAAAGAACCAGAAATCTGGATATTTAGGGAAAATTTTCTCAATTTGGAGTGGTGGTCCTTCATTGCAATCTAGAGCTGGGCTTCTCAGAGGGGTTGCTGGAAACGGCATGCAGTGGAATGCCAAAGGGTGCTATTTAAAATGTGGATGCTCTGGCCCCACCCAGAACCTCTGGAACCAGCACCCAGAAATCTGCATTCTAGTAGGCACCTTCAGATGAGGCTTAGGCCCATTGATATGTGAGAACCATAAATCCTGTGTTTTCCATTTTAATAAGGTTGGCCCTTCATTTGCACCCATTACAATGGGAACAGGAGCACATCTCCTTTAGCATTTTCTCCTTTAACATTCTGCCCTCCACCCCAGTAGACCTGAGAGCTTAGCAGGTGAAGGAACCAGGGCTTTGTGGAGCAGGCGCACCTGCCACCTACACAACTGGAGGGAAGGGACTTCGATTCCCATTTCATTCACAGATGAGAAACCTGAGGCTCCAAGAGGGGAGGAGACTTGCCCAAAGTCACAAAGCCATCAGTGGAGGAGCCAGACTTCAAATCCCAGTCCATGTGACATCAGAGCCCCCTAAGGAGATTTCCAGCAAGCCAAACTGTCTCTCCCTAAGTGGAAACAGAAGAAAGGCAATCATCATGTCGAGAGAACACTATGAGTTCAGAGATCCTCTCTTTTGAAGTCAGCTGCTAGCATGACCAGCACAGAGCAGTGGATCATTTGTGGCTGCTCAGCAGGAGGGGGAGCTCAGCAGGGTCCTGAGAAGGGGAGGGGGAAGAAAGGCAACCGTGATAAAAGCGGATGGCTCCCAGGGACAGGATAAGAGCTGCTGCAAACATCAGCTCTGATGCACCCCCATGTCCATTAGGTGTCCACAGCATCTCACAGAAACACAGGTAGTGGCTGTTTGGCTCTGATCTTTGCCGCCCAACCCCCATGCCCACCACCCAGCAAGTTTAACTTGAGATAAGTGTTGCAACTGTAAAGTCTTAAATCACCGGGAGATCAGGCAATCAGCAGCTGGGGTTCCCATTGCACTCCTCTGAGGTCTCTATCTCTGGCTACCAGTAGGTCAATCAGTGCACATGCATGTCATCTGGCCATGGTTTAGTGAGATGCAGATTCAGAGGGAGCATTCACCGAGTACCTGCCGTATGCTCTCTGTTTTGCTAGGCACAAATGACTGGAATTTAATGTGCTGTGTTCCAGTAGAACACAAAAGGCATACTGCCCCCAAAGTGCTATGGGAATAGAGAGGAGAGAGGTGACCTTCAGGTGGGAAGGATGCAGGGCAAATTTGTGAAGGAGGTGGCCTTGGAGCTGGAACTGAGCCACACAGAAATGAGAAGGTTAGGGCATTGTCTGTGGCATAAACTGTGAGCCAAAGGCGTGGAACTGATTCTAGCCCCCAGCAATTCTGCCTCCCTGATGCTTCCTGTCCGTCCCGGAAGGCCAGTGCATCCCAAATCTCAATTATTCACACAAACCCCTCCTCATGTTTGCTATATTCACCTACAAACTGTGCTTTTATTTATTTCACATTTTTCTTTAAGTCAACTCACCAATTTTTATTTTATAGAATTTATGCGAAGAAGAATCTCTCACAAAGGTAATTGGAAAATAGGTTGCACTCGCTATAAATAGATGACCACCGTAAAAATAAGAACGCTGAAAGCAAAAGAATGCTACTGAAATGCAGCCAGATTCTGCTGCCCTGGAGAGATGCTGAGTCTGCAGCCTGCTCTCTCTCCGGTAAAGAGAATCACTTGTTAAGTGGCATTAGGGACACCCCAGCACCAGCTTGAGACTCTCCTTGATCTCATCAGAAGGATGGAGAGGGGACTGAATAAGAGAATGACTTTCTTTAATGCTTTATCTGTGTCCCTGAATAAACTCTGGATACTACTAGCATCCCCCTCTCCCGTTTTGGGAAACCAAGTCCCACCTGAAACCTGAGACCAACTACTTGTGTACCTCCATGGTTTTCCATACACTATTGGCTTACAACTGCGGCCTGGGAGACCTTAAGCTCCAAAGCTCACGGTTACCTAAGGGCTGCCACGGTGGGTGAGCACTGAGCGTGATAGTAACAACAACGACCGAGGACCGCTACAACAGCAGCATCCACCAAGCACCTCAGCGGGTAGCACTTACTGAGTTCCTGCTGTACTTCAGACACTGTAATAAGCCTTTGCCTGTATTACATTATTTTATCGTTGCAATGGTGCTGTCATTATTCCCATTTTTCCAGATGAGAAAACTGAGGCACAGAATGATTGACTATCTGCCCAAGAGCAGTTCTGTCCTCCATATGTCCTAAATTCTCATGCATGACTTCATTTATTGACTCATTCTTTCATTCAAACATTCATTCAACAGATATGCTTTCGGTTTCCCTTGATTGCCTTAGAAACAATACTGATTTCTTCTTAAAATGAAACTTGAAGTCCCTGCTGTCTCCAGCTTCTTGCAGGCTTTGACTCTCATCCCTCTGCTCCAGGCCTTCTTAGATGGCTTCCAGCTCCCCTCTGTGAGCTTTGCCATGGTGCGGCTTCCAGATCTCCCATCAGGACCTAGGCCCCATTTCTCTGGATTCTAGGAATGCTGGCTGCTGGTGGCTGTTCACTGAGTCCTTCTCTGGGATCGGCACTAGACTGAAGAGGAGTGCGTGTCCTTAGGTTCTGGCCCCACCCCAGGGGGCAGCTGCAATCGTGACTGAGCTGCATGGGGGGTGATAATGCAGACCCCTTGCTCCTATTCAAGCCAACTCCATAGGGCCACCCCAGCTCCTGAGCTCCCAGAGGACCAGCTAAGGCCTCAGTGGCAGCTGCATCACTGCCCACTGCTCCCCCTGCCCAGCCCTGCCCCTGCACCCTCATCACAGGTCAGCTTCTCATGCCTACTCCCCAAAATGCCATCCGTCTCAGAGTCTGCTTCCTGGGAAACTCAACCTAAGACCCCTTCCGAAGGCGCTCATCACATTCAGAGCTGCCACCTGCTCATCTACCTGGCAGCCCCTTCCCAACTGAGACCCCAACGGGGGAAGCCTGGGCACCACCTCAGACCTTCACAAAGGGCCTGGTGGCACCAAAGCCCCGGGGTCACCTCAACCTCCACAAGCTCAGAAAGCCTTGAAGGTTGTTAGGCTTCTTTATTTATACGTTTTACTACATTAGCTAATTAGCTTTTTTCCCAGGCCCCATTACTGTTCCCTCAAGTGTATCGTGGCCTCAGCTCTAATGACAGGCAGCCACTCAGCCTGTCCAGGGAAGACGTTCTCTTTCAGGCCCGCAGGGATCAGTCGGGGAAGCAGAGAGGAAGGAGAGGGGAGATCGGATTATGGGGTATCAGGCAAGGGTCACTGCTCCTCCCACCTCTTTCTGCCTTCCAGCAAGGACAGCGAGATCAGCATTTCCTTTCTTGCAGGGGGGCGTCCTTCCCAAGCCAAGAGAAGAAGCCCCACGTGGTGAGTGGTCTGCCTTTGCTTGATTCTGAAATGGTCCCTTCTCAAAATGAGCCCTCATCTGCCCCAGACTTGACCTCTAATATTTCTTCTATTAATTGCAAATTACTGTCTCAGCAATTCCGTAGGCTTCTCAATCTGGCCCAGAGAAAAAGGCAGGAAACAAATGGAATTAGAACCTGCAGGCTGCAGAAGCAATTTGGGATGTGGACGTGAGGCTCATGGTATTCATACTTAGCGTGAACCAGGCAGGAGAACTCAGCCTACAGGAGCTCCCAGGTCGACACGTGCAGCCCCTGCTTAGAACCACAGAAGGGGACGACCAGGCCGTCCAGACACCGATCTTACAAAGAACAGAGAACCAGAGAGAAATCAGTACTATGCAGCCTGGCCTGTCATCATCTCCAGAGGCCTGGGCACCACTGCTATTTAGTGAGCACCTACTGTGTGACAGGCCAGCAGCTCTCAGGCTCTTTGGTCTCAGGACTCTTTTTACACTCTTAAAAATTATTAAAGGCCTTAAAGTACTTTTGCTTCTATTTACTACATAAGAAATTAAAGCTGAAGAATTGCACAAATATTTATTTATTCAGTAATTTAGAAGCCATAACAAGTCCATTACATGTCAACATATAACTTTTTTATAAAAATAAATTATATTTTCCACAACAAAGACATTTAATAAAAAGTACAGCATTGTGGTGCGTGATTACGTATCTATTTAATATCAGGCTTACTTGAAGACAGCTGATTCTTCCTATCTGCTTCTACATTCAGTCTGGTGCCATATCTTGTTTTGGTGAACACGAATAAAGAAAATCTGGCCTGACATAGATATGTAGTTGGAAAAAGGAGGTAGTATTTGAATAGCCTTTTCAGATCATTGTGGATATTCTTCTTTGAGATTACATGAAAAATTGACAGGTGAGTAAGCGTTGTTGCAATGTAAAATCTGAAGCCATGTTAGTGAACTCTTTCTACTCTGTCACTTTAAAATGCAATGGTCTGGCTTGCCCTTTGGATGGGTCTTTTACCCATGCATGATTTGATAACATCAGGTATTGTTCATTTGGAAACTATTGCTTCACTACCTCCCCCTGCAGATCTTTCAAATATTGACACATTTCATTATACAGTATCAAAAACCATATGCTTCCATATCACCACAGATCTCATGGGAGAAGTGTCACGGGAAGTTGCCACGCTCTTAGTTGCAGATAAAATTTTCCAAACTTTGAATTTTCACTTAGCTTGAATTTTATCATTGGCAACAAGTACTGTTAATTGCTTTCTTTGAAGTGCCAAGCTCATTTTGTTACTTTTTGGGAAAACATCCGCCAGAAAACCTATCTAAATAACCATGGGTTTCTCTCTGTCTTTCTCGCTCTCTCTCTCTCTCTCTCTCTCTCTCTCTCTCTGTGTGTGTGTGTGTGTGTGTGTGTGTGAATTCTTACCAGTAAAATGAGTGGCTGTTTCAGCTCAATCACATGTGCTTTTCCTTGTCATTACCTTCAACCATTGTGTTTTGGTAGGCAGCCAGAGTGAGAAGTACTTTATGCATACTTTCCATTTTCTCACACAGATTATTAAAAAGACATGCGCTCAAGGGTTGATAATTTTTTTAATTAATAATTTTACTGCTTCATTTGGGAGGCCGAGGCAGGCAGGTCACTTGAGGTCAGGAGTTCAAGACCAGCCTGGCCAACATCGTGAAACGTGGCTCTACTTACACCAAAAAAAATTAGCCGGGCTAGGTGGTGCGCACCTGTAGTCCCAGCTACTCAGGAGGCTGAAACACGAGAATCACTTGAAACCAGGAAGTGGAGATTGCAATGGGTCAAGATCAGCCACTGCACACTTCAGCCTGGGTGACAGAGTGAGAGACTCCATCTCAAAAACAACAACAACAAAAATGTTTTACTGCTTCATTAAGAGTATTCCTAAGTGAAATTGGCATGTGTTTTAATGTAAGTATGTGATGAGAAGAATACGATGAGTACCTATACACTTCAGTGCCACTCCCTTGATTCATACTAAGGTGTCAGTAGTTTTACCACCGCCTGTGCAAATGACAACACAATGGAAAAAGGAAATAACATCCTGGAGTTATTATGAAAACAGTTTTGATTTCGAGGCCCTCTGAAAGGGTTTGGGGAGGTCCCCCAGGGTTCTGCAAACCACAATAGGAGAGCCATTTAAGTAAGGTGAGTGTAGCAGTTTCTGCACCTCCAGAAATCCCAATCTAGCTGAGAAGAGAGACCATAACCAGATGTAATTACTATGCTGTCTGATGAGGGCCTGGTTGGAGACATGGCAGATAGAGTGACTTGTTTCGCATTGTGGAAGTTAGCAAAGGTTTCACAGTGTAGAAAATTTTTGAAATGGGTCTTGAGGATTGAGTGAGAGTTCATGCAGAAAGAGAAAGTGGATCTTTATATTTCCAGTTTCAGAAGGACAGATTCTGGGAAGGCAAGGCACCAAAAAATGAATATAAACAGGACAGTTCATGTGATTTTTTTTCTCTTTTGAGATGGAATCTCATTCCATTGTCCAGGCTGGAGTGCAGTGGCATGATCTCGGCTCACTGCAACCTCCATCTCCTGGGTTCAAGCAATTCTCCTGCCTCAGCCTCTTGCATAGCTAGTATTACAGGCACGCGCCACCGTGCCCGGCTAATTTTTATATTTTTAGTAAAGATGGGGTTTCATCATGTTGGCCAGGCTGGTCTTAAACTCCTCACCTCAAGTGATCGCCCACATTGGCCTCCCAAATTGCTGAGATTACAGGTGTGAGCCACCGCACCCAGCCCATATGATTAATAAATAAGAATATTGGCCACCATCATGGAATACCTACTATATACCTCACACTTTGCATACATTATATTTATCCCCAAAAATCTATGAAATACATACAAGCATTGTCTTTGTTCAGAGAAGTTGGGTAAATTCCTTAGGGACACAGAGCAAATCCCTGAGGAAAATCAAGATTAAAATTAGAATTGGCTTACTCCAAAGCCCAGTTTTGTTCTGTCTCCTTCCTTCCCTAAGCCAAGAGGAAGAGCAGCCTCCTGGGCCACCACTGCTCCAAACTTTAGCTGTTCCCTGCTATTGACCAAATAAAGCCCAGACCCCAGACTTGGCATTCAAGGCTTCCCGATACAGCTCCACCTCCCCTTTCTAGCCCCATCTCCTGTGAATTCCCAATTTAGCCACAGTGGAATTCTTTCCTGTTACCCAGAGCTGTGACTTCCACCAGGAGTTCCTTTCTTTTTTCTCCTTCCATCTTGATTTGCTGCTCGAATCCAACCAATCTTTTCGGGTTTAGACATCCCTCCTCTCCGGTCCTCTCCCTATGATCTCTGTCCTCAGCATTGCTTATCTGTGTTGATGTCATGCATCACAGTCTGTGTATCAGACTGCAAGCTCTTTGATGCCTGGGCCCACATGAATCTAAGAATATTATCTATTGGGTCTTATTCTTGCTCTGTGAGCCCCAGTGTTCCCCTCTGTAAAATGGGGAGACTAGCACCCTACCTTATGGGGTTGTGGTGACGACTAAATGCATTAAGGTGTGTGCTGAGAAAACTGCCTGATACCTATTGAGTGCCCAATCAGTGTGAGTCATTTTTGTTATTATCATAATAATGATTGTTGTTAACTATCACCCAGAGAGGACGAGCCTCTTCCTGCCCCACATCAGTTTCACCGCACACTTTCTCATCATAACGGCAGGCTCTGTTAGCACCACTGATTTTAAGCCTGTGAAGAAGCATGACAATATGTTCAGATGTATGTTCCTTTGGTTTGCCTTCAAATAGTTCTTGCTATTTTTTGTGTTTTTTTTGTGTTTTGTTTTTGTTTTTCCACCCAGGCTCGAATGCAGTGGCTCGATCATAGCTCCCTGCAACCTCCACCTCCCGGACTCAAGCCATCCTTCTACCTCAGCCTCCCAAGTAGCTGGGACCACAGACGTGCACCACCATAGCTGACTAAGTTTCTGTATTTTTGGTAGAGAAGGGGTTTTGCCACATTGCCCAGTTCAGGCTGGTCTTGAACTCCTGAGCTCAAGTGATTTGCTTGCCTCAGCCTCCCGAAGTGTTAGGATCACAGGCGTGAGCCACAGTGCCCAGCGTTGCTGCAAATAGTTCTATTCCTGGGGGCTCATTTTAGTCGGGTCCCTTTGTTGTGTCCCTAACAAACCCCCATGGACCTGAGAAATGTGGATATGCCTGTAGCCAGGTTCTGGGGACAGCTCAGGGCACACAGAGCCCCAATTAAAAATGCAGTGGTGTTGCCATCCTATCAGCCGAGCCTCCTTCCTTTTTCAACTTCACACACCCACCCTCCGTGGGCTGCTTGGATGAGGTAGCCCATTCAATCCTGCTGGGGAACCTGAAAACAGAAAGATAATCGGCACATTAAACTTTTATCTCCACGGCTGTCACTCTAATAAGCAGACAAGGAAAGCTCCTCTGTCCCCAGGCTCTGACCTGCCTGAAGCAGGCTGATGGGTTGTTGTCAGTGTGCTGGGTTTGTTTTTAAGGTTAGTGAACAAAGCGCCCCAGAGTGCCAGCTGCCCTGGGTTTGGTTACTATACTCTTGATCCGCGATGAGCTCTTGGCAGTGTGTGGATTCTAAGCAGGACAGAATGTGGTGAGTGGGCTCCAAAGGGCAATTCAAGATCAGTCCTATGGAAGCTCCCAGCTCCTGTTTCCAAACACGCTTCTTGGCCTGCGTATCCCTTTAATCGTGACGGCAAACTTCGTGTAAAGATTTGGTAGAGATGATTCATTGTTTCCAACATGTTTCGTCATCTTTCTAAGGTTGGTACTAAGGTCTAGCCCGATACTGATGCCACCAAGAGGTACCACATCTGCGGCCTCGACTCAGCCAAGGTTGCCGTGGTGATGGTAGCACCTTCTACACACCACCGCTGGGTTCAACACTGCACATGCATTGCTAATTTCATGCTGAGCACAGCCCTCCGGGGGGGCCTCTGGATAGTTCTGTTTTACAGATGAGGAGACTGCAGCTCAGAGAGGACAAGTCACTTGTTCAAAAGATACCTCTCCTGGAACCAGAAACAGAAACCAAGCCCAGGGTGAACAGATTCCAGACTGTGAACGCTTTCATCTTCTGCCTCCCCTGAAGGTTTTATTTGCCACTGTGCTTAGCTGGAAAGAGCTGAGGAAAAGTTAGAGCTAATATTTTGGGGCATCTCTTTCTGCGCCTTACTGTTCACCCAGGCATTGCCTTGTTGAATCCTGACAGCAGTCCTGTGAGGTAGGACTATCACCCCCAGTTTTCACGAGTGAACTTGGACGCCCCGCTCAACTTGTCAATTGACTCTCCCAAGTCCATGAATCTTGAGTGGAGCCGGGATCCCGGCTCAGGTTAGCATCCATGGTCTTCTGCCACATGCACTGCTTTGCTGTTGTGCCTAGGACATTTGCTCCTCCCTGGAGTGCTGCGGTCCCACACAGTGAGCGAGACTGAGAGGCAAGTGAAGAAGAAAGGTCTGATACCAAAACCAGCTCAGGATAGGGGACTGCAATAAAGGGAGAGAAGGGCAGGAAATGAGAAGGCTGCTCCCTTCCTCATGGGAACAGGGAATTAGAGGGAGAGAGTTTGGTGCTACGACCATGACTATTCTCCCTTCATCAGAATTAGAAGTACCTAGCCCTCCAATTCCAGATTTTCCCAAATTTAAGTACTTTGTTAAAGACGAACATTGTCTGTGGTGCCCCCCTCCAGCCCACACGGAGCCCAGTCTCTGCCAGCATTTACAGCCTGTGCTCCAATCACCCACGGCGTCTGCTGTGGTCTGTCTCAGGTGTCTTAGGGTAGAAAATTCCCATTGGATAGGCAGTCTCCATTGAGATAGAAAGTTGCTAAGAAGGAGAACGTTGTCTTACTCATTCCTTTCTTGTTCCTCACAGAACTCAGAAGACTGGTGAAAATAAATATGTGCTCAAATAAATACTTGTGGTACAGAATTGTTCCCATTTTATACAGAAAAAACAGAGGTCATGGGAACTCCTATCAGTTAGGTCAGCAGCTCTGGGGTTATCTGATTTTCCTTTAACATCAAATCTCCTGATCACTACTAAATCCCAAATCAAAAGCCAAGTAAATCTGGATTGATTTTAAAAAGAGGAGAAGGCAGAAAGGAAAGAGAGGGAGGAAGGAGAGAGAAGGAATGAAGAGGAAGATGAAGTGGGAGGAAGGGAGGAGAAAAAAGAGGGGAAGGAGGGAAAGAGATGAGGTGAGAGATGAGGAAGAGAGTGGAAAGATGAGGACTAGGAGGAGAGGAGTGGGGGAGGAAGATGGGGAAGAGATCCTGAGAAGGAAAAGGAAGAAGGAGGAGATGATGAGGAGGAGGGGGTAGGAGATGAGGGGAGAGAGGAGGAGGAGGGAGGACTTGAGGAGAAGAAGAAGGGGGCATGGGGGAGATGAGGAGAGGAAGGGGAAGAAGACTTTGCTCTGGAATGGGGCACAGCTTAAAACTGAAAGTGGGTACAAAATCGGTTTGGAGACAGAAATAGCACTCTTTTCTCAAACATGAATTCTATGTTTGAGAAAAGAGTGCTATTCCAATCTAAAAAGAGATTGTTTGAGAAAAGAGTGCTATTCTAATCTAAAAAGAGATTGTTCTGCCACGCAAACCTCCTCTTCTGTGCCTGCCTCACCATGATGCAGGTATCATTGACTTCATCAAGTGTGGAAGCCTAACTCGCTGTAGAATGAACTACATCAGAAACTCTGCCAGGTTAATCTTGACAGAAATCTGGCGACAAGGTCAAATCTTGAAGCAAAACAAAACAGACAGCCCAGGAATGTGCAGCCTGGCCCTCCCTCACTTGGCACAGTGCGGGCAGTCGCTGTGAGGGGCTTCCGGTGTGCAGGTGCCTTTACTTCCAAGCAACGCCTAACAAGAAGGGTGCTTATCCCTGGGCCTCCAGTACCCGCCACAGTGCCTGACACAGAAGAAGCTCCACAAACGGGTCATCTGTTCTCATTTTGGTGTTTACAAACACAGCGAATAGACCATTACATTTAACAACTTTCATTAACGTCAAGATTTGCCAATGAGCCTCAGTACTTGCCAGACTTAGACTTTCTCCACAACATCATTTTCATATTGATTTATTTTGGCAGGTATTGTTAACAAGGAATTTCATGTATGATACAGGCATTCTGGGAATGCATCAGTGCCCTTCAAAAATGGTGTTTTATGATTCTGACCTTAGCTGAGCCGTTCATCCCTGTACCACGGGTCAGGTTTGGCCACCCCTGGATCTGGAACATATGCCACATGCTTTGTTTCTGTCTTTTCTGTTGCTTGTCATGGTTCAGAATTACGTATTTGTAGGTTGATTTGTTTCACATCTGTTCACTCCCCTAGAAATACTGATGTCCATGAGGGCCAGAATAATTTCTGTTTTGGGCTCCACAGAATCCTCCACCTTTAGTGTATAACCCGGTGCTGATATAATGCATGGTATATCATAGGTGCTTGACAAACATTACTGAGTGAATATGAGGGTGGATTCCATGCCTCTTAACTTCTTAGCTCCCTTTCAATAGGGAGAATCTCAAGCTCCATAACACAGGGAGCTCTTGGCTGCCTGACCCTGAAGGTACAGTGCTTTGTGGACTGGCTAGTCATGCTAGCATGGTCTTGGGACTCCAGATTCCACCCCTAGGGTGGCTGCAAGGCCTATGGCACAGCTTGGAGCAGGGGCATCTTGGCTGAAAGGGGGTGCTGAGCATGGCGGTGTGGAGGACGGGCCCACCATGGAGCTCCCCTCATGCTGCCCCCATCGGGTCCAGCCTCGGAAGAGCATCTCTGACTCCAGGAGGGCCCTGGCTGCGTCACCAGCATGTGTTCCATGCCAGGGTGGGTGGGTGGGGAGATGCAGGGGGTCTACTCCTCCATGCAGGTGTGACCCTGAGGTTAGGGGAGACGTGCACTTCTGAGAAGGTGGGCCACACATAATAATGCTGAGTTAGGTACTGCTGCACCACTGTTCTGCAAGACCAGCCCTGTCATGCAGAGTTGCAGCATGTGCGGAGCAAAGAGGGGGCTGGATCCAGCCTCCAAGGAGAGGTTGAGGAGAGCCACAACACCCAGCACACATTCTGGGCTCTAGCCCCAATCCTCCAGGCAGACTTCTTGCTTTTCCTGCTCCCGACACTGTGAAATGACCTCTTCCGTGGCTCCCCAGAATTCTCAGAATGCAGCCTGAACTCCTACAAGGCCTCCCTCTGCAGCCACCCTGGTCCCCACTGCCTCTTGGTCAGGCCAGGCTTGTTCCCATCTCCAAGCCTTTGCTATTGTTCCCTATCTTGGGATCTTCTTTCTGCCCTGCAGGTCTGTGTGGCCAGCTCCTTCTTGTTATTTACGTCTCAGCTCAATGCCACCTCCCAAGAGAGGCCTCCTCTGATCACCAACTTATCTGTACCCAGAATGATTTTGATCTTGATTTTGCATGTGTGCTTGTTTGTTGCTTGCTTGCTGGCTAAGCCCCAAGTACTGAGACTGTGCTACCTTTTACTTGGTCTTCTTGCCCCAACTTCTCACATAGGGTAGCACATTCAAGGCACTGGATATATATCTGTGTGAACAAGTGAACTGGTGAAGGCACATGCTCAGTTGAATAGCAAGGGCCAACACAGCTTGCCAGGGCCCATTCAATACCAGGCCTGTCCAGCAATGAGATGAATTCCAAGATGCACGGGGACTGAGCATTGAGTATATGACAAGCACTTTACATGTAAGACTTCATTTAATCTGCCAGCCACCTGGTGAGCCATCACCACAGGGAATCCCATTTTGCAGATAACTCACTCAAGGTCTCTTGGCCCAGGCATCACAGAGCTGGGACTCCAACCTCATTCCGCCTGTCCCTGGAGACTGAGTGAGGGCTCAAATGCCTCTCTCTCTCCTACGACCCCTGCACAGCACAATATCCATCTGTAAGTCCATGTCTGGACAGGGCAAAAGCAGGAAAAAGAGCTCCCTGAATGCAGCTGGTCCTATCCCTTTATTCAACAGGTATCTGCCAGCCCCTTGCTCTGTGTGGGTCCCAAGGCCAAGGGCTGGAACACAGACAGCAACAAGGCTGAGCCTTGCCCTCCTGAGCTCAGGGACCCGTGTCACATTGAGCCACACCACAATGGTCTTCTAGAACACTTTTCCTTAATTAAGGGCAATTAAAATTCCTTGGGTTTTGAGGATTTCTTAAAATTCCTTGGGGGTGGGGGCGACATCTGAAATCAGGGGAGACACATGAGAATGGGGGAGGAAAGCCTGGCCAGACAGCCAGCTGGCTACGTGGGCTGGCCTCCCAGGGCTTGCCCCAGTTTGAAGTCACTTCCTCTCCCAAATTCCAGCCCCTAGCTCTGAACCCAGGCTGAGGGCCAGAGGGCACTGGTGTGGGGAAATGTGCCTGCTCAGCATTTGGTAGCAGGTCTGGAAGTAAGGGCATCAGAGCTTCTGCTGAGACACTGGAATTTTTCAATTTAAAGCCTGAAGTTCACTCTTTCTTTCTCCCTTTCATTCATTCATTCCTGGCAAACTGCACATTCTCTCCTCCTCCCACTGTGAATCCCATTGTCATTCCAGTAGCATTTCAACCCACTGCAGGCAAAGTAGAGGCTCTCTCTTCCAGATTTCTCTGTCGAATTGCTGGCAAGGACAAAGCCATTAGGAGCAAGATTCGGTAACTAGCTTTTTAATTTCATGGCTGGAGGTTGTCAGGACAGTACAGAGAAAATTGCCAACGATTCGGAGAGCAGCCCATGAATCTGGGGCAGAGCAGGAGAGAACAAGAGAGCACTTCAGCTGGGGGTGAGGTGTTGGCAGCCACTTGGATGAGAAAGTTCTCTTCTTCCGAATTTCTTTGGTTCAGATCTGTGTTCATTTAAAAAGATCAATTCAGCAATTTTTCACCCTTCCTCAATAAAGTATTTTACACAGCCAAGAAAGAAAAGGAGAAGGGGCCCTCTAGGGATCTTTCTGCAGGAGGGAATGAGGATCAGTTTGGTCATCGGTCTTTATGAAATAAGGCCGTTAATTTGGGAGAGAATTGTCCTATTTCCAGTACATTTTTGCAGACTTGGATAATAAAACAACCCTACCTCCAGATTACAACCTCAATGTCAGGTTGAAAGATCTACATTCCAACCCCTAAGCTCAGCCATAGAGTTGCTGCGTGGCTGTGGGTTAGTGGCTCTCTGTCTCTGAACTCTGTAAATTGAATGTTGAATAAAATGTTCCCTAATATTCTTTCTCACTTCTATGCTTCTCTGTTTTTACCAAGTTTACAAGGAATCTCTTCGTACCTAAAGACTGGGGTCTCTGGTCTCTTGGGCAGAACTTCAGATGCGTCTGAATGGAGAGGAGTGAACTGTGACCTCCAAGGAGCTAAGTGACATTAGAAAGGGTCTCAAGATGCCACTTTACCTTATTATGCCAACCACAATTCCACAGCTGGATACACTCATGCAAGTTAACAATAATAATGTGGTTAACTTGCACTGAAGGTCTGGTTTTATCATTCCTGGAACTCTCCCAAATACATTCTCTTTCAAATGCATTCCTCATACCCACCCTAAAAGGAAGGTCTTTTAGTCACTCTATTTGACAAATAAGGAAAGTGAGGCTCAGATGCCCAAAAGGTGACCAAGTCTGACCAGAAGACCCTTGCCTAGTGCCCTTCAGCTTGCACTGGGCTAAGATATACAAGGCCTGCCCTTGGATAAGCAAGTTTGTGAAAATCAAGGGAAGGCAGGCGCATCTTGCCAGTGCCTGCCCTCACTTCCAGCTTCACACTGACCTCTAACTGGCAGTACTGCTCCAAGGTTCTTAATTGCAAGCAACATAAATGTACTCTGGCTGATTTAAGCTGACAGGGAAATTCATTGAAAGATTCTAGGTAGCTCATGGACTACACAGGAAGGCTGAAGAAGTAGGCTGAGGAAATATGTAAGAAAAAGAGGGTCATACAGCCAGAATCACAGACAAAACTCTTGCTACAGAACCAGCCCAGTGATGTCATTGCTGCAGCTGCTACAAACACAGAGCCCCTGTCATTGCAGCTGGAGCACTGTCCCTGCTGGCTACGGCTGCGCACAGAGCTGCAAAGGAGGCTGGGAAAGTGGATATCTGGCATTTTCTCCACCTATAGGAAGACTCTGCCTCCTAACAAGTTTCAGGGGGTAAAGAGTTCCCCCCAAATAGGAAGGGCATTGAGAGTTGAGATGCCAGGCAACCAAATCGTAGACACATGTGCACATATCAATCAGGTCAGGCTCCGTAATGCTGTAGTAACAAAAACGTCTTAAATCTGAGGGGCTTAAAGACAACCAAGGGTTATTTCTGGCTTATGCCTGGAGCCGCCTGATCTCAAATATTTCCCACAGTCATCATGGCACAGGGAAGGGGTGATTAGACCAGCAATTACAGGCTCCGGACCAGACGTCACTTCTATTCATGGCTCATTGGCCAGAACTAGTCACATGGCTCTGCCTTGGGGCCAGCAAGTGCTGTCTTGCCTCAGATCTGGAGGGTAGAGAGCTGGGAATATCTGGTGAGTAGTACTGACAATGCCCAAGGTCCACCGTATGGGGCCTGCCAATCAAAGCTCATCTGGCAAGGGAGCAGAAGACAGAGCACTGAAATGAAGGAAAGAGAGCAGAGTTTCCTTCCTGGTTGAGCCACTGAAAACTGTACATGTATCTAGCAGCACCCTGGGGCTAAAGGAAACCCTTACTTTGGGGTGTGGTCCCTGAAGACACTCTGCTCAAACTGCAAGTGGCAGCAGCAGATGTTGGAAGCACAGCCCATGAATGAAGCACTGGAGGGTACAGAGTAATGAAGCTGGGAGCTGAGCCCAGCCTCCTGGAGCTCAGGCAGGCAGCCTTTTTCCTGCCCACAGGCTCCTGAGCCATGGCACTGTCTCCTAGGGAACATGGGTGCTTCACTGTAGCCCCAGGCTCCCTCTGGAAATAAACCCTCTGCTTATAACTGTCTGACAGACAGCAGGAGCCAGGATGCCTACAGTGTCCACAGGTTTCTTGGGCCCACATTTTGTTTTGGTTGCAAAGAGATGACAGGCCAGGGTGCACCCCCAAGAATATCCAGGGAAGTGAGGCACTGTGAGCTGGATAGTGAGTGCGTGGGAGGCTGACTGTGGGTCCTTTGGGACATAGAAAGTCCTCTATGAACAAGGTTGAAAGCGCAATTTGCAACTTGCTCGTTTGTTTCTAATGGGGTTGAAACATCAGTCCCTCCTCTGATACCTTCAGAAAGTCAATCAGTAGCAAATAATCCAAGTGCTGAGATTCATATAGAAGCCCCTAAATTAAAAAGAATACAGCAGAGTCAGGAGATCCAAAGCAGAGGTGAAGAATTTGAAGAAATCATGCAGAATTTGAAGACTGGCCTTCTGCAGGACCTAGGATGGCCGTGGGGAGAGGCAGGTTGGGAGGCAGTGAGCAGGCTCAGCCAGAACTCATGGAGATGGAAAGCCTGGCCAACACCTGCCCCACAGATGATCCCTGTTGCCCACCTCACTCTGGTCTCCCTGCCTCCAGTGTCACCCCATCCACTCACACTTCTGTGCCGTCCCAGAAGAGTCTTTGTAAATTTTGTATACTGTGCTACTCTTGCCCTATTGAAAAGGATTGTCTTCACCCCAAAGTCAAATTCAACCTCTGAAATGGTAGCATTTGAGGTCCCAGGCTACTTCATCAAGTTCACCTCCTGCTGGATCCCACCCTATCCCAAACACATGCTCTGCAACCCCCACATAGCTCACAGGGCTGGCGCCTTTTCAGAATACATTCATGCCCTTCAAGCCTCTGAGCTTTTGCTCAGACTTTTCCCTCTGCCTGGGACCCTGAGCCTCTCCTTCCTCCACTACTTACCCGGGAAAGCTTGTTAGTTGCAACAGAAATGAATTCTGGCAACTTTAAGCAGTAAACGTATGCAGGATAGAATATATGGGTGACTCTCAAGATCTCCGGGAAGGCCAGAGATCCAGGCTGAGAGACTACAGGGATAGGATCCACACCCACCTCACACCACTGGACATCCTGTGGACACGTCACCGCCCTGATGCTGAGACAGACACAACATCAGGCGACTCCCATGCTGCCCACGCAGCTATTACACATCTCTGTGGGACTCTGCCTTGGCCCCTGGGAGGGCTGGCTGCATTAAACAACAGCCACCTGTGCCCCTAGAAAGCTTTCTGAACTCAGGAGTCATAAACTCTGTATGCATGTCCCTCCTCACCCCTGATGGCCCCTCCTCTGTTCAGCAGACCACCACAGCTGAGTCCCTTTCCTCTCTAGAATCACCATGGGAGCACCGGTCTAGAGCCTGGCCCCTACCAGGCACTGTGTCATACAATTCTCACAGCCTCCCTATAATGAGGATCTTTTGTCCTCATGTCACACACAAGGAAAGAGGCTCCAAGAAGAGAGATAACCTCTCCTGGTGATGGGGCCAGGACTCACACCAGCCAGCCCTGTCTCCGAAGGCCACATCCTCCTGATATATTATACAGGGGGACCCCAGGCTTTAGGCATCAGGCAGGCTTGTTTGAACCCTGGCTTCAACACCAGGCAAGTGATGTCCTCTCTCTGTCCCTTAGTCTTCTCATCTGTAAAATGGGAATAACATCTGTCTGCCTTGCAGAGCTGTTGTCTCAACTAGAAGTAATGGGGGGTAAGGAGGTAAGGACCAGGTATATAGGAGGTGCTTAATCAATATTACTTCCCTTCCCCTGGCTGGCACCTCCTGCTGTTCTGCCTCTCCCCGTCCTTTGAATCTCTAGAATTTCAGCTGTGTTTTCCAAAAGATCAGCACTTTCTGGGGCCCACTCAACCCTCAGAAATGAAAGGGACTCCCATGAGCATCAGCTCAGATACTTCTGCTTGGCCCTGACAGAGCCTGGCTACAGAGAGGTGTGGCTTAGGTACCGCACCTGAGCCACACCCAACCACACCTGAGCCACACCCAACACCCAGATCTAAACAGGATGTGGGAAGTAGGTGGATGAGATGGGATGGCAGGAGCTCTTCCCCTGGGCCTCGTGGTCCAGAGTCCTCAGATTTAGATATTCTCTCCAAAAAAGGCTAAACATGCAATTGCAGAGAAATATTGGCAGGAGCAAATAAGACATTTGTCAATAGCTTTAAACTCTGCCCCATCATTACACCCCAGGGCATGCAGCACACATGAATTTATACACATAATACATATCAATTCTTCATTAGCTTAGAAGTAGCAAAATCACTCATTACACTGTATTGTGTACATGGTAGCGGGGGAATTGTTAGATTGTTCAATGTGTCTCTTACAGACCTATTACTCTTCTGATTACCCTCTTTTAACTCCTTTCTTTTACAGGCAAGGGGTGCAAAGGCCAGAGAGGATGCGTTGCTGACAAAGGTCATAGAGCTTGCCCTTTGTGTTCAAGTAAATCTTTACCAAAGGTATTCAGTTTTAGGCAGAAGTGGCCAGCCAGAAACAAGCAGGCAGGATGGGAGTAGGAGTTGAGGAGAAAATGATTTTGAGAAACCCACACGCTGAAAATAATCTCCCTTTCCAGTCTGTTGATGGATCTGATGTTTCTACCCAGAGAAACAAAAGTTCCCCACCTTGGCCCACTCTCAGAAGCCTCTTGAAAACTGCTTAAAAATGCAAACGGCCATGGCCTGTCTCTACAGATCGATTCTATAGGTTTGGCAGGATGACTGAGCACCTATATGTTTTGATGAGGTCCTCAGGGAATTTCAATAAACACCGAAGTTAAAGAAGGACAGACCTAAGCTGTCTCAAAGAGACATAGAGTAAACTGGGTTGATTTATAGTCATTCATAGAAATTATCTGAAGGCATGGGGCCCTGGAGAAGAAATCTGATTCACTCATGCATTGATTCATTCATTAGCTTTCATATTTGGTCATTCTAAAAGTGACAGGTTTAGCAGAGGGATGTGGTCAGGGCTGTAATAGCCAGGATAGGCTGGGTTATGCTGCAGTCACACTCCAAATCTCAGTGGCTTAAAACAAAAGGCCTCTTTCTCAGTCATGCTACATGTCAGGTCACTCTGCTCCATGTCCCCTCACTTTGAGGCCCAGGACGATAGATTAGCCGTCATCTCCAATTGTCCTGGTTACCATGGCAGGTGGAAAGAGAGCTCTGGAAGGTCTCATGCTGGAATGAAAATGGCCTGGCCCAGAAATCACTTCTGCTCACAACTCTTTGGCCAGAACTGGTTACACGACCCCAACTAACCCTTAGGGTGTTGGTTCTTGAGTGCTGAACCTGCATGCAGGAAGAAGGAAGGATGCTACAGTAGGAAGGAGTGGCGCTTCTATCAGCAACGCAAAGCTTTCCCAGAAACCCTCAGTTTTTCTCTCCTCAACCAGAACTGGGCCCTACGGTCACTCTTAGCAACAAGGAAATCATAGATGTATATACTTTAGCCAGATGCGCTGCAGCCCCAAACAAAATTGGGTCCTGTTTACAAACTAGGGCAAATGGATATTGGGTAGACAATTAGAAGTAACTGGGGGCAGAGAGGTATTGCTAGAGAACACAAAGTGTGAAGACAAAGGTAGAAGATGGACCCAGACCCAGCAGCAGTAGCATGTAGGACTTGGCCATGAGCTTGAGCTTGGCTTCACTGAGTCCACCGGTTTAGAGCCTGGCCGAGTCAATCCCTACATCATCATAAGATTGAAACTATCAAGGTAATACATTTATTAGTGTTAACTCTAGACACACATTAGCCAAGATTTCTGCCCAATAATGGGCTACAATAAAATACGTCAGGATGTTGTATCGAGGCCACATTATTAGTTATCAGCTATTAAGGACCTACTGTGTGTCAGGTTCTCCACACATACTGTCTCTAATTTTTGTGACAGCTCTTCAAGTTAGGTATTACTATCCCCACTTTACAGATGAGCAAATGGAGGCTCAGACTAGCTAATGGATTGCCCTAGATCACACAGCCAATAAACAGAGGTGCTGGATCCAAACCTAAACCAAACTCCAAATGTCTCACCTTTTTCTCTGTATTATGTCTGGTTGCCTGTTTCACTATATATCCTTCAGTAATAATAATGTGACATGACAATGTGTTAAAAACACTGTGATGTGAAATCTTGCCCAAGATGCGTTTTGGTTGGAGAGACAGTAGTAGTATTGCTTGGTGCTAGGGATTTTTGTTTATTAAAGCCCTGTTTTTTTTTTTTTAATGTGTATCGAATCCAATCTATCATTAGAGATGCTGGGAAACATCAAAAGGAAATGAATGATAAAAAGAAGCAGGGATCAGATGGTGCAGATGTAGCCAAAATGCTATAGATAGGCAATGTCAAGAAACTCTGGATACTTTTATTTGGGAAATGAACAGTTGTCCCGACTAAGAATTAGCAAGACTCCTTGGATGAATATACAGAGGTAAGAAGAAAAGAGACACCTCATGATCACAAATAAGGACCAATAACTACTCTACCCCAAGCAAGTATGGTGTCTAAACACAGCCCTGGACTCAGTCTTAGGGCTCTGGATGCTCTTGCTGCAGTACCAGGATCTTCGATTAGAAGGTTGGAAGGTTACCAAGACAACTCCCAGATCATCTAACCTTGGGCCTGCTCCAAACCCCGACTCTTAGTCCAGTTTAGTCATATATTATGGACAGAACCCTAGATTGTACTTGACCCCTCTGAATATTGACTATATTCTGACATTTGGTCCAGGGCAGTATCAAAAGTCTTAAATGGCCTTATCCTATACCTAGAAAAGTAAATTTCCCATTCACTTATCCTTTTTTTTTTTTTTCATTCATCCATCATGTATTTGTGGAGAGCCTGATGTCCCAGGCACTGTTCTTGGTGCTAGGGATCCAATGATGAACGTAACAGACAATTCCTAACTTTGTGCAATTTAGAGGCTAAAAGGAGAAATAGAAATGACCCAAATGTAACTTCGTGACGATGTTATTAAACATTTGCTAAGGCCAGGAATTGTGCTAAAATGGGTTGCCAAAATGGCACTTAAGCCTCTCCACTGTCCTGGAGAAACTAAGGTTCAGAGGGTTGTTACAACTTTGCCAGCTGGGATTCCAATCCAGTGTCACCTGACGCAAAAAGTCCATGCATTTGACTACTTTCTCATGTCTCCCTTGGCAAACGATAGATGTCATTTCTTTTCCAGTTTCAGTGAGGTCTAGATTTGGGCTTGTGGAGGTTCCACTTTTTTATCTAGCCTTTGACCAAAAATATTCCAGCACCTAAAATGTGTAATTCTTTGGGGTCGGGCAACTTGTTACAGGCAAGTTTTAACACTGAAAAGCAACAACAATTTGCTACATAAAGGATACCTAAAAACAAGATTACTCCATAGGCCAAAGTTAAAACAATATTCTGCACAGACATTTCTGAATGTTTTGGATTATTAATACAGCAATGGCGCTCTCTGATGACTACTGGCGTGTATTACATGCATCTTGACTGGGGAAGAATACATTTTGGATGTCCTGGAGGCCTCCTATTCCACAGTTTGGATAAATAATAAGCCTTGCTTCGGCTTGATCACCTTCATTCCTCAACCCCTTCCCCTTTTATCCCTCACCATTTACATCAGTTCTAGAGGGAAGGTCATGGATATAGAATGCAGCATCTTCCGAACATTCAGAGACCCAGCAACCAGGACACAGGTCCCCATGACACACAGTGAAATTGTCACAGTGTGAACCATGTGCAGACAATCTCCAGGATCACTTACCCATTAAGTCATGACAGGACAGATTCATCCATCATCTCATGCTAGAACACTCCTTCTTTTCTGAAGATTATGGCTCTACAATATCCCACTCATGCGCTTTGTGACACTATCCCACAGCTTTAGGAAACAGACGGGAATTTATACGTTCACTTTGAGCTAAGAACTATTACGCTAAGAACTGGAGACACAGTAGTGAACAAGTCATGGTCCCCATTCTAAATCTTACACTCTATCAGGGGACACAGGTGGCCAATTAGTCTGTAAATTATTCACTTCCAATTATAATAATTGCTACAAAAAATGAGGCTTTGGGCGTCTGTAGCATGGAGGAAAGATCTCATTGGATCTAGGTGTCAGAAGAATTTTCTCTGAGGAAGGAGAGTAAGATGTGGTGTGCCAAAAATGGAGAAGGGGCTAGTCAGAGTGATCAGGGGCTTGGAGAAAAAAGGACCTGGGGCTGAGTCAGCCTGAACTGGGCTTCTCCTGGGGCTAAATGTGAGTGATCAGTGTGGAGTCAACCAGTAGGAAGAGATATTAGGTAATCTCAAGGATGGTGAGCTATTTAGAGAGAATGTTTGTTATTAACTGACCCATTGTGAATGATTGAGCTGGTGTTAGAGGAGGAGAATAATCTAACACCTGAATATTTCTTTTGAGGGTTAATTTAAACTCTCTTGGCCATCATGGTGGCTCACACCTGTAATCCCAGCACTTTGATAGGTCCAGGTGGGTGGATCACTTGAGATCAGGAGTTTTAGACTAACCTGGCGAATATGATGAGACCCTGTCTCTACTAAAAATACAGAAATTAGCCAGGTATGGTGGTGTGCACCTGTAATCCCAGCTACTCGGGAGGCCCAAGCAGGAGAATTGCTTGAACCCAGTAGGCGGAGGGTGCAGTGAGCTGAGATCACACCACTGCACTCCAGCCTGGGGGATAGAGTGAGACTCCATCTCAAAAACAAAAAATTAACTCTCTTAAGTACTAAATGTTGGTGCGGAGAACATTCTGGAATCTCTACCAATTCTGCATCTCCCCAGGAACCACGGATATGGCAGAATTTGCTATTTACATTCCCTCTATGTGTAAGATGAGGAAATAACAATAGCAGACATAATTGCTGAGGTTGGGAGCAGGAGTTGAGCTAACAATAGGCAAAAGATGAAGGAAAGAGAGGGTAATGGTGGCAGCTATGGGATTCCAATGGTGAATTGTGGCTATTTTTAAAAATCATGATATAAAGCCTTACCTATTATGTGATACCAGCTAGCTCTCAGGATACCTTAGGTGAAACATGCAAGATATAGATCCTCAAAACCTGGGTTCAAATCCTACTCTCTACCTCTGGGTATGTGATTAGGTTAACAAATTTTCTTCTGCCTCAATTTCTACATCTGTAAATAGCAATAATAGTAGTATGTATCTGATTTTTAGATTATTGCAAAGTAGTGTGTTTAAAGTGCGTAGCATCACGCCTGGCATTTTTAAATTATTCAATATTGGCTTATTATTATTGACAATAGTTAATATTTGGGGGGAAATCCACACACACACACACACACACACATATATATAACAGAGACTTAAGGAAAACTTTTATGTTCTTCTTCACACTTTTCCGTTATTTTCCAATTTTCTAAAATGGGTATGCTCTGCTATTAAAACCAAAAGGAGGGAAACCCACAAATTTCTGAACAATAGAAGTTTGACTATTCCACTGTTTCCGGAATTTCCTGGATCATGTTGTTCAAGGAGGAATTGGGAGTGCATGCTAAAAGCACAGATTCCTAGGTCTCGACCCATAAATACTGGATCCAAATCTTTAAGAAATAATCCTGGTTATCTATGCTTTTAATCAGCTCCGCAGATGACTGTTACAATCAGGCACTGCTGGGATGTGTTGATCAACGGGAAGTCTGCAGAGTGGGCGGGGAAGGCCCGGCGGTTTACCGCGCTCACGAGGCCTGCGCCTACAATTCCCATACTGCCCTCGCGAAATAGCGGCGAGCAAGCCCGAGCCCTGCCGGAAGTTGTAGTTTTCTTTAGCCAGAATGCTGCCTATAAAGAACACCAGAGATGGCTGGAGAAAACTTCCCTCCCCACAATGCAAAGGTCAACGATGACGCCATCTGGGGCGCGCCTGGAATCGAGCAGGCAGTTTCTGCCGCGTCTACCACAACCTCTGCAGCCTCAGAGCCGGCCGTCGCCCCCGCCGCCTCCCCCCCCGCCCCCGCCGCCATCGCCGCCGCCACTACCAACACCACCGTCATCTCCGCCGCTGCCTCCTTGGGGCCGTTCTCCTTCACCGCCCCCTTCGCCGCCTCTACACATTCTAGAGCGTCTGTCCTGGAGAAGAAGCTATAGTCGGTCTCCCTTGTGGGCCCGGGGCGCAGCCATGGCGGACGGCGGCGGCGGCGGGGGAACCGGCGCGGTGGGCGGTGGCGGAGCGGGCCAGGCCTCTGGCGGGGCAACGACGGGCGCTACTGGGGCCAGCGGGGGCAGTGGCCCCATCAACCCGGCCTCGCTGCCTCCTGGCGACCCGCAGCTCATCGCTCTCATCGTGGAGCAGCTCAAGAGCCGGGGCCTCTTTGACAGCTTCCGCCGGGACTGCCTGGCCGACGTGGACACAAAGGTAGCCGAGGCCGCCTGGGCTGAGGGGAGCGGGGCTGCACGTGATTCTGCCGAGTTGCAGCTTTGATTTTCCGAAGCCGAGAGCAAAACAAAAGATAGCTTTAAAAATCTCAGCAGTGCGGTCCTACACCGCTTGGGGCAGTACGAAGAGCTGTCTGAGCGATGCACACGTGGGTTTCCTGCCTCGTTATTTACTACTATCTGTGATTTTACCCATTTGCTTTTCCAAACTTGGGGTTTCAATGTGGGTTTTAGAGCCTAGACCCTGTCATTCCCAAGATGGAACTCCTCAAAGCCCCTTAATAACAAACTTCGAAACCAAGTAGATAAGCAAGAGTGCTTTAGAATTTCCACCTGTTCGTACTCACCACTGAGAAGCTGACATTAAACAATGATTTGAACACACAGTCATCACCATTTTGTAGCTATTTATTCCTTTTTCCTAGCTCTGTTTTGCGGACTTTAGTGCACTGTTGAATTAAGGTAAACTGTAGAAACAGCACCCTTATTCTGCACTTCATTGATTAAAGGGGATTTGGAGCCTCGATGCTAATGCCATAGGTCCGTCCCACCGGTAAAACGCTTTCATTTTATCTGTCAGCGTGGTTTGGATTCAATGAAATAATGGGTGCTAAGTGTGAGACATACAGTAGTCGCTGGAATGTTAAGTTTCTCCCTTTTCGAAACTCCACGACTGTGGTTGTAGGTTAAGGAGACTGTCACTGAGTGGACCCCTACAGGGTAGTGATTTCTCCTACCAGAGCCTGTCATGGAAACAGTTTGCTTACCTCACAGCAAGACTGTGAGCTTAGAATTAGACCTTAAGACAGGGTAAAACCTCGTCTGTTTATTCGTTGAACGTTTATTGGCCTTCAGTTGCCAAGCTGTGTGAGTACAGGAACAAGTAAGTCACTACCCCGTCCTCAAAGCTTAGAGTCTGGGATAGAAAACTGACATGTAAACCGGGTAGTAAATACATATGTAGAGAGAGAAAGTGGTATACACTGTTACTTCTCCAAAATGAAAAGCCCAACTAGAAATGTCCTTGAAACAAAGTCATTTGTTCAATAACACGTAGACATCCCGGATATGTATTGACAGCTTTCACCCTAGGACAAGTTCTCCATTCATATTTCTTATATTCCATTCGGTTTTGTGTGGCTCAATCAATGTGTGCCTGTGATTTTAAAACAAAAACGATTACAGTAGCCCACCCCGTCCAAGGTTTTGCTTTCTGTGGTTTCATTTACCCAGTTGTTGCAATATGGAACTATTTGTGTTCAGGTAGCCCTTATTTTACTTCATAGTGGCCCCCAAAGAAATTCATGCATACTGTATATAGGGTTTAGTATTACCTGAGATTTCAGACGCCCACTGGGGGTCTTGGAATGTATCCCCTGAGGGGGAGTGTACTACTATTTTGAGCGGACGGGTAGGGATTGGAACTTTCCCATGTACAGCTCCTTAGCTTCTGGGAATTACAGGTTTTAATTCTTGAAGATAGTGTTTTTTCAGGCATATCTTATCTGAGACCTTTGTTGCTGTAGCCCAGTGGTTCTCAGAGTGTGGTGCTTGGATTAACAACCTCAGCATCACCGGAGACCTTGTTAGAAACGCACATTTTTGGCCCCACTCCAGACTGTTGAAGTATTTAGGGGAAATCGAACAGATGTCTATAATTTACTTTGCAATGCATCCCAGAACAAATAGAACAAACTGATAAGTGAACAGATAGTGGGGTAGGTAGTAACAGTAAAATGTTATGGGTGGGCTCATGAGTTCCTTTGACTTCATGAACTGAGATTATTCTGTATCGCCTGTGTTTGTTACATGTTTTGGCAGTGATGTTCACTGTCCTTTGTCCTTTTTTCAGTAAACAGTTGGTATCATCTCAAACCAGATGAGTTATTTTTAACAGAAGGTATGGTATCAGGATTTATGCTTACAGGGGACAAAAATCATCCTGCTTTAAGCAAAGGAGAGAATCTATTGTCTCATGGAATCCATGGAAGGATTGAATAAACTGCCAGAGGGTAGGCATGCATTTGGAACCAGATATTCACCACTTGTTCTGTCTTCTCTGGTGCTTCAGAGTGGAGTCATCCATTTGCTTACTGTTATCTCTTGATGACATCTTACAGCTTCTTCCTCTCAAGACAGATGGTCAGCTCCAATTTGGGAAATCCCAGGAAATGTCTGCATTGTCTTAGCATGGCTCAGGCACCCACTCCTGTGGCACCCTCTGCCCTACCCTTGTGAAGAGAAGAAGACAGTTACTAGGAAGAAGGCATTACTAGGCAGATAGCACATGGTATCTGAATTTTAGTCCTCTGCCCCATCTCTTTGCCTTTCTCTTTTCCAGGTTTAGTGGAGTCTTTGAGTTTGCCCTCTCAGCCTTTCAGAAGAGTCCACTCATGGAATTGAGGCCTCCTGGTTCCTTTGTCAACTTCATTTCACTGCCTGTTAGCAAACTTTGCCACAGTAATGCTGCATAACGAACAATCTCAGCAGCTTATAACCAGCACTTGTTCACGTGCTCATGGGGTGGCAGGTCAACCAAAGTTCAGCTGAGCTAGGAAGGCTCAGCTGGTGGGTCGGCTGTAGGCTACCCAGGTGTGGGTCCAGGCTGTGGGTTGACATCAGGCCTACTGCATGTAGTTACTTGAAAAGTAGATGGGATAATATAAGAAAAGCACCTGGCATTGTGCCCACCCACCATAAAGTGGGCACTTGTGTTAACCATTAATTCATGGCTGCCACACTGCATGGTGATCTTCATGCTCAATGAAAGTGTATTTAGACTTGACGGTAACGTTTCTGTGAAAAGCAATGTTCTGAGTGACTTAAGTTCAAAACTTTGGCGATAACAACTTCTGACCTTGCATCCTCTTTTTAACATTTTAGCCAGCTTACCAAAACCTAAGGCAGAAAGTGGATAATTTTGTGTCAACACATCTGGACAAGCAGGAATGGAATCCTACAATGAACAAAAACCAATTGCGAAATGGTCTGAGGCAGAGCGTGGTTCAGTAAGTAAGCAGAATTTAAAGCTTTTGAAAAGGCAGCAATCGCAAATGTGATGCCCAAGAAGGTCGATATCTCTGTTTAGTCAAGGTTGATGGGACGTTATATCAAGTATCACTTAGGAGTTGCAGCAGTCTGCACCTTTATTACATTTAAGGTTAAAGGAAGCAAAGTACTTTCAATTTCAATTGAAATTCCAGTTTCTACAGGCTGTGTAGGCCTCTTATGTGAACATCTCTATTGGGTGCATTGAAAGACATTCCAAATTATGAGACATGTTCCCTGCTTTCTGAAGTTTCAGTGTCATCTGAACATACATGTGAGTTTTATACCAAGATGTCCGGGCTCGGATCTTGGGCAAGAGGAGTTGGATCTTTTTTTTTTTTTTTTTTTTAGCACTTTTATTTTCTTTTTTTTTTTTAATTGTATTTTAGGTTTTGGGGTACATTTGAAGAACATGCAAACCCATTACTGGGTATAAATCCAAAGGAGTATAAATCATTCTACTATAAGGACACATGCACACGAATGTTCATTGCAGCACAGTTTACAATAGCAAAGACCTGGAACCAACCCAAATGCCCATCGATGATAGACTGGACAGGGAAAATGTGGCACATATACAC
>CAUYLG010017260.1:0-18776 GCA_963573385.1 Cacajao melanocephalus
AAGTTTTTTCTGTTTCTTAGTTTTCCTTTGGCGGACGCCCTTTCCCCACAGAGCTAGGCCTTCCCGGGTTCAGCTGTGCTTACTGTGAAACTCTCAGTCCTCAGCGCTTCCAATTGCTGTTCTCCTTGTGGTGATGGGACCAGCTGAGCCCGACTCAAGGGGCGCCCTGTCGCATATACTCCGCACTGAGAAGCATTGCGCCGCGCCGGGGCGCCGGCAAGACAGCTGCGCCGGCCAAAAGAGTCGCGCTGGCGACCCTTGTGGCTCCTCCGCTGGGAATTTCCCAGTTTGTGTTCCACAGAAATTCATCTGAAGTTGCGGCGTCCACTCGCTGTCTGTGCTTTCACTGGGAGCTAAAATCCTGAGCTGTTGTTAATCGGCCATCTTGGATCTCTCCCCGGATCTAACATAATTTCTACACTAAACTGAAGATAAAGTTTATTCAGATTATTTGTATGAGTGCTTTTTCACCAAAGTGCAGCAGTCTACTTTCTATTTCCTGTTGGTGATGGGTGATAGGTTAATGAAACAGCAGTAATATAGAGACCAGTTTTAGCTGCATGTTGCCGTCTTTCTTTAGAACTATCCTAAAAGCTGTCTGTTGCTTTGAAATGAATCTTACTTCCATTTCCTCCTCTTCTTTTGGACCTGCTCAGGAGCAGTAGAATGGAGCAAATGTAAACAGCAGAAATGAGATAGAAGGGGACTTGGAGATAAAAGAAATCTGTTTCTTCTGCATTCTTTACAATGCAGAGTGGCTCCTGGCAGAGAGTAGATGCTCAATTAATGTTTGTCTAATTAAGTGTATAACCCAAATATTCAGAATGGAAATCTAGATATTTTTTACTTGCCTGAAGACAGGAACGTTACTCCTAGAAAATCTGGCTGGCTAGCAGAAACAACTTTAACTGCCTTGAAAAAATAAGCAACAGATGATAGGTTGCTTCTAACTGGAGGCTGGTGCATACATCACATTAGGTCTAGGGGAGGGATACTACTTGGAAAGGTCAGCTTGAGTCAGTGATGGGTTGAGAGGATGCAGTAGTAACCAAACAGGTCAGCCAAGACAGCAGCCATCAGGGATTCAGCGAAGGCAAACTTCAAGCAGACAACGCTGGATACAAACCATGTCTGCCTTCTCAGGTTGCCTCCTACCTGCCTTTCTCTTTATGGGTAATAGCTATGCTGAGTAGCCTGTCTCCTTTTGGATGTGGGTGAAAGGCCACATTCTGGAGTTTAGGACCTGATTTTTTAAGTGGCACCTGAGATTAAATGATACAACCCAGAAGTGTGTGTATGAGGAGAGTGGTTAGCTCCCTGCATGTAAAACTTGACCAAAGAAAAATGAAACACAGGCATCCTCTCTTCCTTATTCCTTCCGAGGGCTACTCCAAGGTGAGATTTCACTTTGCACATTTTCTTGAGAAGTCCGGGAAGCTGAGCAGACATGGCTTATTCCTGGCCCTTGTGTTACTCCTTTCTCCTCTCACCCTCATTCTTCCAGCCTTTCATTTCCCACCTAAAGGGTCAGCCCTTTTATTTTTTTTCAGGCTCTGCTTTCTAAGAAGTCAGGAGTGAGATATTGACTACCCCAAAGCTGTCTCACCTGGAGCTCTTTCCCTCAAGCTTTTCTGTTTAGTGTTTTGTGTTTGTCATTCAAGGACATAAAGAGAGAAGAATCCTTTCTCAAAAACCATGCTCTCAGTCTCCTCCATTATTCCTTTTTTTCATTCTGTATAATAATTATTTTATGCTATAATAAATATTAGCTATACTTGCCACCATATAGGTGTAGAGGAGGATGAGGAGGTTCAAACTGTATTTTACCAACATCATAGCTTCCTGTTAGATCCAAGAGCTGTTGAACTGTATCAAGTTTCCCAACATGTGTGTGATTGGAATCCAAGAAGGAGAAGAAAAGGAAACAGTTCAGAAAATAATATTTGTATAAATAATGGCTGGGAATTTTCAAAAATTAATGACAGAAACTAAACCACAGATCAAGGAGTCTCGGAGAACAGCAAGAACAAGAAAACAAAACCACTCACTCCCCTCCCTTCTTACACATGCTGTGACACAGCATACTGAAACTACTGAAACCAAAAAACAAAGATAAAATCTTAAAGGTAGAGAAAATAAAACATTATGTCAAGAGAAACAGAGGTACTGTGGTGCAAAGAATTACAGTAAACTTTTTGTCAGAAACTATACAAGCCAAAAGGCAATGGAGTGACAATTCTAAAGTGCTAAAAGAAAAATGTTGTTCACCAAAAATTCTATACCTTGTGAAAACACCTTTAAAAACTCAAGATAAATAAAGATTTTCTTAGACACACAACAATTGTGAGAATTCATTTGCAGCAGACCTACTATACAAGAAATGTTAAAAGATGTTCTTCAGGCAGAAAAATAAGATATCAGACTGCAACGTAGACATATATGAAGAAATAAATTTCATTCTTTCAGATATGAACTACCCTACAGCTGTCTCACCTATAGCCCTTTCCCTCATCTCTCCTTCCTTCCCTGCCTCCCTGCCTTCCTGCCTCCCTGCCTCCCTCCCTCCCTTCCTTCCTTCTTTCCTTCCTTCTTTGACAAAGTCTCCCAGGCTGGAGTACAGTAGTGTGATCTTGGCTCACTGCAACCTCTGCCTCCAGGGTTCAAGCAATTCTTGTGCATCCTAAATAGCTAGAATTACAGACACACGCCACCATGCCTGGCTAATTTTTATATTTTTAGTAGAGTTGGGGTTTCGCCATGTTGGCCAGGCTGGTCTCAAACCCTTGACCCCAGGTGAGCTACCTGCTTTGGCCTCCCAAAGTGCTGGGATTACAGGTGTGAGCCGCTGTACCTGGCACTCCCTCAACCATTTCTATTTAGTGTTTCTCTGTTTTAATTCAAGGATATAACAAGAGAAGAGTTTTTCCTCAAAAACCATACCTTCAGTCCCTTATGTTATTCCTTATTTAGTTCTCTTATTCTGTATAAGTCTTTCACACTATAATAAATGTTAGCTATACTTGCCTAGGTATAGGTGAAACAAGGGATGAAAATGAAACAATAAAGACAAAATTAAATTTATTATCTAAAAATTCTCAATCACTCTAAAACAATGGTTCTTAACCCAGGGAGAGCCCTTTCCATGACCATTCTTCCCCGTAGGAATACTGGCAATGTCTGGGGACATTTTTGATTTTCACAGCTGGGGTGGTGCTACTAATGTCTAGTGAGTAAAGGTCTGGGATACAGCTAAACATCCTACTGTACATGGGACAGACTCAAACAGCTTTCTCCAGTTCAAAATGTTAATATTGATGAGGTTTAGAAAATCTGCCCTAAAAGGTAACTTCTAAAGCAAAAACAGTAACAGTGTATTGTGTGTTTACAGCATATATAAAAGTAGAGGGTATGAAAGCAATAGTAAAATTAATGGGAGGGAGGAATTGGGAATAACTATTGTGATGTCCTTACATAGCACAAGAAACAATGTTATTTGAAGGTAGACTCTTATTAATTAAAGATGTATATTTTAAAACCTAGGACAACCGATAAAAAATAATGAAGATAAAATGGAATAATAAAATATGTTCAATTAACAAAAGAGGCTGAAAAGGAGAGCAGAAACTAAAGGATAGAACAAATATAAACAGCTAGCAAGATGGTGGATTTTAATTGAATAATTTTAATAACCACATAAAGCTCATTTATTGAGATATGAATTACCTTAAAACCAAATCAAAGGCATGACAAAAGAAAAATGTCTATCATTATCCCTTGTAGGCATATCTACCCTCATCAAAATACACTTATTGGTGGGGGATATTTTTCAAGGTCCTCAGTGGATTCCTGAAACTGCGGATGATACCAAACCCTATATATACTGTACATGAATTTCTTTTTCCTTCTTCACAGCGGATAAAGTCACAGGTGGAAAATTCGTTTTCATCATGGATCTTAGTAACTTCAGCATGCAGTTTTTCTTTTCTTTCCATATTAAGTCAAGCACTTTTCACTTAAAGGAAGCATGATGGCTTCTTTTTTGGCAGATCTCAATGGCCAGCATCACTGCTTTTGTGCTCTGGGGCCGTTGCAAAATAAAAATGAGACTGATTTGAAAACAAGCATCACAGTACCAGATACTATGACAGTTGGTCTGATAAACAAGACAACTCCTAAGTGACTAACAAGTGAGGGGTGCAGACACCTGGACCCCCTGGACAAAGGGAGGATTCATGTACTCAGTGGGGCAGAGCCAGGCAGTGTGAGATTTTAGCATGCTATCCAGAGTGGTGTGCAATTTAAAACACATGAATTGTTTCTTTGTGGAATATTGCACTTAATATTTCCAGACCATGGTTGACCACAGAAAACTAAAACTGTAGAAAGTGAAACCAGGAATAAGAAGAGACTACTGTATTGGCAAGTTGAATATAGTAATACATTAAAAAATACTAGGCTAGGCACAGCGGCTCATGCTTGTAATCCCAGCACTTTGGGAGGCCAAGGTGGGCAGATTGCTTGAGGCCAGGAGTTGAGACCAGCCTGACCAACATAGTGAAATCCTGTCTCTACCAAAAATACAAAAATTAGCTGGGTGTGGTGACGCGTGCTGTAACCCCAGCTACCTGGGAAGCTGAGGCAGGAGAATCACTTAAACCTGGGAGACAGAGGTTGCAGTGAGCTGAGATTGTACCACTGCCCTTCAGCCTGGTGACAGAGTGAGACTCTGTCTCAAAACAAAAACAAAAACAAAAAACAGTAAAATACTACACAGTGAAGTGAGGCTTATTCTGGTTCAATACTAAAACAAATTTAGTCTTTGGGAGGCCAAGGCTGGTGAGACACGAGGTCAGGGGTTTGAGACTGGCCTGACCAACATGGTGAAACTCCATCTCTACTAAAATACAAAAATATTAGCCAGGTATGGTGGCACGTGGCTGTAATCCTAGCTACTCAGGAGGCTGAGGCAGGAGAATTGCTTGAACCCAGGAAGTGGAGGTTGGAGTGAGCAGAGATCGTGCCACTGCATGCCAGCCTGGGCAACAGAGGGAGACTCCATCTCAAAAAAAAAAAGAAAAATTCAGCCAATGTAACTGAATGATGTAAAGAAGAAAACCTACTTGATCATATTGACAGATGCAGAAAAAGCATTTGAAAAATGTGCCAGCGATTCATGATGAAAAGTCTCAGCAAACTACTAATAGAAGGAACTTCCTCAGCCTGATAAAGGTATATAAAAAAACTGTACAGCTAACATCATTTTTAATAATGAAACACTGAATTCTTACTCTCTAAAATCAAGAACAAAGCAGAAACCCCACTCTCCCCACTCCTATAATTTACAGTACAAGATGTCTTAATCAGTTCACTGAAGCAATACGAAGAAATAAAAGGTATAGAGGTTGGAAGAAGAAAAAACTACTGCCCCTATTTATAGACAACATGAACATTTATAAAATCTAGGAATTTATAAAAAAAGCTCCTAGAATGAAAAGTAGGTTTATTAAAATTGCAGGACACAGGCCAACACCCCAAACCAAATGTTTTTTCATAAACCAGTAGCAATCAATTGGAAATCACAATTTGAAAAGGATATCACTTACTACAGCTCCAAAAAATGAACTACTTAGGTATAAGTCTAAGAAAACATGCATAAGATCTGTGTGCTGAAACCCACAAAATGTGATTAAAGAAAGAAGACAAATAAATGAAGCGACACGTTGTATTCATGGATTGGAAGACTCAACATAGTGAAGATGTCAGTTTTCCCTCAACTGATCTATAGATTTTATGCAACACCAATCAAAATCCCAGTGAGTTTTTTCTTGTAAACAAAGACAAGCTGATTCTAAAGTTTATATGCAAAAGCAATGGAACTAGAATAGCTAAAACAACTTAGAAAAAGAATACAGTTAGAGGAATCTCATTACTAGATTTTAAAACTTACTAAAGCAACAGTTATCAAGGCAATGGGATAGATGCATAGATCAATGGAACAGAAGAGATTCTCCAGAAATAGACTTCCACAAATACAGTAATTTAATTTTTGGTAAAAGTGTAAAGTAATTCAATGGAGAAAGGATGGTCTTTTCAACACATGGTGTTGGAACAATCTGTCATGCAAAAAGAAAGATTCAACCTCAACTTCATTCCTCATGCCCAAAATTAATTGACTCATAGCTCTAAATATTCACTATAATACTACACAATTTTTAGGAGAAAACAGGACCCCAGGGACGTTTTTGCTTAGTTACTTGGGTCAGAGAGAAGTACTTTCTTCCAGTTTCATGCTCAATATTGCTGTGTGCCTAGTGCTGTGTCTGTCTACGTTGCTGCGTGCCTAGTGCTGTGTCTGTCTATGTTGCTGCCTTGAGAATGCAGCTTCATGACTGGGACTTGCTTCAGTGTAGGGCAGGAAGAATAAAAAGAGGAAAAACAGTGAGGATTTGCCCCCACATTCTCCATCCCACAGGGACCAATCTTTCAGGTTTTCTGGTTAGAAAAAGTGGGTTTCTCTGGGAACTTTTTCTGCCCACAATTGCTGTGCAGTTCCTCGATTTGCATTGCCCTGCAGTCTAAGCTGGAAGATATGGAATGAAAAGATGTCAAGAAATTCACTGCCCTCTGGGTTACTTTCAAGATTTGATTTTCCTCCCAAATATACCTGCTATTATTTACTAATCAGTCTCCAGATCCTCGCTTTATGTATTCTGTCCAAGGATTTTTGCTATAATTTGTGAGGGCAATAGGGTGGAGTGCGCTTATCCCATCTTACTAGAACTGAAGCCACTAATTCTTTTCTCTTCTCCATTTTTGTTTCTTGAATCAGAGTCTTGCTCTGTTCCCCAGGCTGGTGTGCTGTGGTATAGTGATAGCGCACTGAAGCCTCACTTCCTGGACTCATGTGATCCTTCCAATTCAGCCTCCGGTGCAGCTGAGACTGCAGGCATGAGCCACCATGCCTGGCTAAGTTTTTCTACTTTTTGTAGAGATGAGATCCTGCTATATTGCCCAGGCTGGTCTTGAACTCCTAGGCTCAAGTGATCCTCCCACTTTGGCTTCCCAAAGTGCTGGGACTGCAGGAATGAGCCACCATGCCTAGTTAAGTTTTTCGACTTTTTGTAGAGACAAGATCCTGCTATATTGCACAGGCTGGTCTTGAACTCCTGGGCTCAAGTGATTCTCCCCCTTTGGCCTCCCAAAATGCTGGGATTACAGGCTTGAGCCACCATGTCTGGCCCCACCAACTTTTTGACAGAAGAAGTCAGTTTCCTCTTGTGGGTGATTAAGTAGAAACAGCACCAGGTTGTAGCCAGCAAGACATAAGGGGGCCTTCTGGGAGAACTATTTTGCCCTAAGAAAGAGAGAGACCCCTGGAAACATTTTACCTCCCTTTCTGCCATTGGGTGTTATTGTATAAGGACATAATGCTTGGAAGTGTGGCTGTCACCTTGTATCCCGACAGAAAAGCCAAAGCAACATAGGGAAGCAAAATTGGAGTCCAGGTATGTTGAGCAGTCAGTTAGACAAACTTGAGTCACTTGTCTTTACCCTCTTACTTGTGTGGGGTCATAAATTTTCAATATTTAAACCATTTTTAGTGAGTACTTTTAAAATTGCAACCCAGGTCATTTTAAATGATAAACGAATATTATGGGGATTCAGCCATCCACCAAAATAACTGGGATGGAAATGATGAATATTTCTTAATAATTAAATTTGGTTTTAAAAATATGGTTGAGTTTCTAGTTTATTCACGGGTTTGACGTATGAGTGAAGATTGTTTTGACATGTTAGAACAATAAAGCTAAAAGTGGATATATGGCCTCAAAGTAAATATGGATTACAGTAGAATTATTCTTGATTTCTTTGTGGACTTGGAGATGTTATAATTCTGTTCATTTAAAAAAATTGTTTAAATGTTGTGGTACAAATGCAATTTTGATACATGTATAGATTGTGTAGCGGTCAAGTCAGGGCTTGAGGAAATCATATAATTATTTATTTTCCTTTATTCACCCTTAAGAAATCTTAATTGGGTATCCATATGTACTGGAAACTCATTTTAGATACATGGGGCACTACGAAGAGTCAGAAAAAGTTACTGTTTTTAAAGAGCTAAACGTATAGTAGGAAATATAGACATACAAATACTGCAGTTAAAATACAGAGCCATACAAACTAATACATGGACATGTATAAAATTATTACAGGAATATGAAGAAAAAGCTGTTTTTGAGGTATAGTGTTTCTTTTCTATGATTGTGGATTTATATATCTCATATATGAGTACAGTCCATTTTGTTTGGTTCTAGATTACTGGGTAGTATTATATGCTTCAAGTTTCATAGTGTAAGACTTTGAAAGGAATATTTGTTACAGAAACGAGCGAAAGATGGCCCCTGTATATTGGCTCCTACATTGTTTGCTTATTCACAGCATGGTAGGGTGGTTAGCTCAGAACCTGCCAGAGCCAAACAAATTCTTGCACAGCCAATTGCTTAAAGGTAGCCCAAATAAGCATATTTTCAGCCACTCAGCTCACCTGCTTTGCATCCTCTGCACAATTGCACTTAACATCTGCTAGCCACAGAGAAGATAAACCTTGTAGCTATAAAAGACCACAAACTGCTGCAGCCCTGTTGAGCTCTCTGACCCAGAGACTCCCTGTATTGCTTCTGAGCAATATCACCCGGACATATGTGCCCCCTCACCAATCCCCATCTCCCCTGGGATTTCCCTTGCCCTCTTCTTCTTCTGGGTGTCTCTGGAAAGTGTTCTGCTGTGAGGGACTCTCCTTTTTCTGCTATCCTGCCCAATAAAGCTTGCAATTGTGCAATATTGCCTTCTTGTTCTTTGATAAGCCCCCAAATCCTCAAACTCACCATTTTTCTGTGCTATTATTTCTCTTTTAGTGCTCATTAATATGTATATATGGATATACTCACATGTCCTTCAAATGTCTGCCCAAACCTTGCCTTCTCAATGAGTTCTTCCCTGACCACCCTTTCTGATACTGTAACCTGCCCTCTGTTTTATCTCCTTGCATTTCCACATTTCCCTTCTCTTGCTCTATTTCTTCTTATTTCTCTGCTACTTGTCATCTATTAACATACTATACACTTTACTCATATATGTTTATTGTTTATTGTATGTCACTACCTATTAGGATATTATTTCTTCAGAACTTGAAGATAATGCTCCATGGCCTCATCACTTTCAATGTTGCTCATGACAAGTCAAGATAAGAATATTCCCTTAGGTAGCCTTGAAATTTCTCCCTAGAAACTTTTAGGTTTTCTTGTTTATCTGTGTAGTTCTGAGTTGCACCAACTTTTTAAGAGAGCAGTCTTGTTCTTTCCTACCATTTGACAGTATGCATTTAATTCTGAAGATGTGGGTCTTTTTTTCAGTTCTGGAAGTTTTCCTGTGTGTATACCCAAATACACACACATTCACAGAGAACTCTCTATAAACATAATACACACATATATAGAATTCTCTGCGTGTAAGTATACACATCACACACACGTAGATGCAGACATAAACACACATACAATTTTATATCTGTGTGTGTTATATTTATTTCTTCTCTGCTATTGTAGAACTTGTGGATCTATTTTTTATGCAACTGAAGGTTTATCTCATATTTTCCACCTTTTGTGATTTTTAATGTTTTATTAAGAATTCTTTAGTTCAATTTGATTTTAACCTCCCCATTTTCCCCTTCAGCTACCAGTTGAGTTTTTAACTATAACCATATGTTTAATTTCTAAGATCTTCATTTGTCATATTTTTATAGAAGTCTTTTCTTCTTTCTCTGAGGATATTAACTGTTCTTATTTTAAAGCTTTCTTTTCCTTTGTCTGAATTTGGCTCCTGTCTTTTGTGGGTATTAATTTTCCTCAAATGTTGTATGATTCTTGTTTGGTTGGCCGTATTTTTATTGGAGATTCTCCTTTTGCCTCTTGGTGGTCTGAGTACAGGACCCTGTCTCAGGGGGTCTAGTGGGAGGTGGGGATTGTTGCCAAGTAGGTTGTGTGAGACCATAATCTTCTGGGAGCAAATCACTCTTGAGGATTGTGAAGCTGGAATCATTCTCATTGACAGGCTTTTCTTACACCGGTTATCCCTGAGTTCCAGGGGTCAAATCTTCCCCTTCTGAGAGCTGTGATTCCTGCTTTTACTTAGGGACTAAAGCCAGAGCCTCTCTTCCCTTTCAAGATTTTTGTTCCTTTGTTGTCCACGTGGAAGTTGAGCAGTACTTCAGTCTTTGCTCTTCTGTTTTCAGCCCCAACATTTCTACAAAGCCTATGGCTTTAAACTTTGTTTGTTCATTGCAATCACCTGGGAAGCTTGAGAAACTATTGAAGCCTTGGTCTTACCTCCACCTCCACCCCGAGATCTTAATTTATTTGGTTTGGGGAGCAGCCTTAATTTATTTGGTTTGGGGGCATTTTAAAAAATTTTCTAGTTGATTTTAATTTACAGCCAAGATTGCTAACCACAGTGCTAGGAAATGGTCTCAGACAGATCTTTCCTGTAAATGTAGAAAAAGTTTCTGGAGTTTATCATAGGGCAGAAGCCTTCTTTATCTGCTGCTCACTGTAACAAGCCGATAGGAAGGAAGGGGGCTGCCTACGCAGCCTTTGGTGACACAGTTCTTTAAATAATCATCTTCTTGCTTGACCAATAGCCTTTCCTTCTTTTGTATCTCTTAACCTTAATAACTGAACTTGAAGTACTTAGAATTGCTTTTACTACCATATTTGTTTTTATTTTTATTTTTTAGTCGTTTTAGGCTGAAGTTTCTCTTTCCATTTTATTCCCCATCACTCTTCGCTTAGTGATGTACCCTTTGCCAAGATTATTTAAAATTTCTGGTGCACTGATTGGCGCTATCACTTACTTTTCAGCACGGTGGTACATTTATATTTAATTATTTATTTTTCTTGTTATTTGCATGGATTTGAAGAGGAATGGATGGACGCATCTGTGATCATACTACTAAATTTATTCCATTTCCTAGTTCTGTCTCCATTTGTCTTTCTCTGCTAATAGATCTATAAAATGTGGAAAGAGATGTTTTACAATCTCTCATAGCAATCCTGTTTGTTTGTTTTACATAATTTCATGCTTTTACATAAAGCATAAAGGTTCATGGCTGTTATAAATTTTATGTAGGTTTTGCCTTTCATGAATATAAAATGACCTTCTTTTCTAAGGAAACCATTTTTTGCCTTATACTAAGTTTTGTTTGAAATCAAAGGGGCCATCTTTTCTGTTTTTAAAATTTCATTTGTCTGATAGGCCTTTGCTTATTCTTTCAAAACATTTCTCGTTTGAATGTGTTTCTTTAAGCTTAAACAGCATATGCCTAGATTTTTAAAATATTCTTTTAAATGGGGAGTTGAAATAACTTAAATGTATTATCATAAGTTATACTCTTGGCCTGGTCTTTGTTATCTTGTTTTATATTTTTAGGTTTTGTGCTTACTTGTAGTTTTCTGGATTTATGTCTTTTACATTGTGTAAGATGCTTTATTTGCTTTTACCTTTTCCAGTGTTCTGAAAGGTAAACATTCCTCTTAAAATTTTGGGCTTTTGGTTTTTGGAAAATAATACTTAACCTATTATTAAATAAAATAAAAAAAATTAAAATTTCCATCAGAATTCTTACTTGCAAACAATAGAAACTGACTCTGGCTAGATTAAGGAGAAATGAATCTTATTTCTTAATAAATAATTAAAAATAAATGTACTACCATGCTGAAAAGTAAGTGATAGCACCAATCGGTGCACCAGAAGGATAAGGAGATGTTCACAGAATTGATAGGAAGGAAGGTTTTATACAGGGAGAAGTCACTGGTGGCTGCATGGCAGGGCCGGCTTGGTCACCTCCAGGAACGGCAGGTCTCTGATTGCCTCTGTTCCTCTGTGGTCTTTTTGTTCCCTGGACACAGCTACCAGACACTTCCTCAGCCACCGTCCCCACTCCTACTCTGGACACTGACTTCCACAACTGCCACTGCCAGACTTCTGAAGATTCTGTGCTACTGAGTATCATTTATTTCACATGAATGTCCCAAATAAGAGCACATGATGGGCTCAGTTTAAGCCTCCAGCCCATGGCAGAGCTGAAAGGGGTTTGAGAGGGCCAGCTTCTGGCTTCTCAGCTTGAAAGTGTGGCAAGTTCTTGCTTGGATCCTTCTGCAAGTCCAAGATCTCTGCCCAATATTTATTGCTCCTCTAGTTTTGTTACAATCTCTTCTCAATATTTTATAAATGATGACAAAACTGGAAAGTGAAATACCTCTCATAAACATTAGATACCAGCAGTCCCCAGTCTTTTTGGTAGCAGGGACCGGTTTTGTGGAAGAAAGTTTTTGCATGAATGTGGGTGGGAGGGGATTCAAGTTTATTACATTTACTGTGTGCTTTATTTCTATTATTATTGCGTTGTAATATATAATGAAATAATGGTACAACTCACCATAATGTAGAAACAGTGGGAGTCCTGAGCTTGTTTTCCTGCAACTATATGGTCCCATCGGTGTGTGATGGGAGACAGTGACAGATCATCAGGCATTAGATTCTCATAAGGAGCTTGCAACCTGGATCCCTTGCACGTGCAGTTCACAATAGGGTTTGTGCTCCTATGAGCATCTAATGCTGCTGCTGATCTGACAGGAGGCAGAGCTCAGGCAGTAACGTCAGTGATGGGGAGAGGCTGTAAATACAGATGAAGCTTGGCTCACTAGCCTATCACTCACCTCCTGCTTTGTAGCCCATTTCCTAACAGGCCCTGGACTGGTATCAGTCTGTGGCCCAGGTGTTGGGGACCCCTGCCATATACAATACAGGGGTAAAAAAAGAGGGAAAAAGAGGGAAGTTGGTTAACATGTCTTCATAGAAGGAAGGAAGTGTGAAGAGAAGTCATGGCCCTCATTGCTTCCACTGAGTATGTGGTTGCAGATCCATGCTGCCCAGGGAAAGTCCCTGTGTTGATGCAAATGGTTTGTACCTGCTCTGTTCAAGCCACATGCAGCCAGTAAACACTCAAAATGTGGCTGGTGAAATGAGAAACTAATGTTTTAATTGTATCGAATTGTGATTGATTTACATTGGGATTTAAATAGGCACATATGGCTGGTGGATACAATGTTGTACAGGATAGCTGTGAATAGAATGATCCCCCTTGTCTTCAGCCATACTTCAGTGAACTGGGATCTCTCTCAGTCTAATTCTTTGCCCAGTTTCAGGACAACCCTGAAACACAGCTAATTTTGTCTCTATGGGACTTCAACAGTCATTCACTCAAAACTCATCATTGAACATGTTAAGAAAGGGTCTAACCATATTTTTCTTTTTGGAGAAAGAGCAACCTTATTTCCTTTTGGATAATTCATGTCAATTACTAGGCAATCCTGTAACACTGCATTTTTATCTGTTTACCCAATAGGAAAGGGAATACAGACAGTGTGGTGGTAATTCACTGGGATGGTTATCTCCTTACTTGCAAACAAAACTTCAAAACTAGTGGGTGACAGCTATAAGAATGTGTAAAGTTTTTTATAAGTATATTATCAGGTTTAATTCTTAGAGGTATCACACCTCCTTCTGCTCCATGGTTTCCTGGACCCATATTCTTGACTGTAGAAGAAACATAACATACCTAGAATCCTTCACGGCTACAGTCTGACCTGTCTCTTAGCTGGAGTGACTCATTTTTCCACAGCTCATTGCAATGTTCTATAAGTCCAGCTCCAGCTGCTTTTAGATGATAAGATACATAATAAAACTAGTAGCTGGTTTATTCATTTTTTTCCTATCACTGTGAAGTGAGTTCCTAGGTCAGAAACAATATCCTTTGGGGGCACTATGCCTGTCATGACTATAGGTAAGGTATTCAGTAATCATTGCACTTGTAGAAGAATAGTTGAAAAGGAAAGCATATCAAAGTCCAAATAATAAGTAAAGATAAATGGCACCTTTATCAGGAAGGAAGGTTGCCAATGCAATTAACCTTGTGCTAGGTAGCTGGTTGCTAGGTAGCTATCCCCCAAAGGCATGGTATTATTTTGGGTGCTCCAGATTGGTCTTTTAACAGGGAAGTTGAGCAAACAGCAGATGTGTTAGCTAGGGAAGAGGGGCTTGGCTGACAATAGAGAAGGTCATTTTGTCTACCTGCTTATTAAAAGCATCCTGCACTGGGTATTCACATTTTATACAAATATTCTCTCCCTTTGGGCCCCTTCTGAGGGCCCTCTAGAATAGGTGGAAATTGAAGTTAAAAGCTGCTTAAGTTTCAGTAGTCTGCTTTAATTCTCTCAATACCAGACATCTTCACCAGATTATTCCTTTGATCTTGTGTCCTAATGTTATGACCATGCCTCTGGCGTTTATGTGCCCCGTGTGGCCTCTGTCACCCTCACATCTTCCCATGTTCTTTAAAATCAAAGAAACAATTTCACTGCATCATGTTCTGCTGGTCTCCCTGTCCCATAGGGAACTGCTCAAGCTGTTACAAAGAATACAGAGTGTCAGTAGTGAAGTCTATATCAATAAATATAGTCTTATGTGATGTCTTTCCCCCTCTTGTCTAACACTATCTGAATCCATTCCCATATATATTTGCCCTATGTTTTGCCAGCATAAACAAGCGAGGCCCTGCAGTGTACGTGTATGTGTGCATGCATGCATGCGTGTGTGTGTTAAGTTCCTCCTGGGCTTAATTTTGATATTGTAATAGCATCCCTGGGGCATGTTTAGATATACTTCTTATTAAAGGTTTAGGGACATTGAGGCAGCGAATTCTCTCATTTTTAAAATGACGTATGTAGAGTTACATCACACTGAGAATCAGGGTTTTTTTTGGCTGGCAGAAAGGCTTACTGGAAATTGAGGGTTGAAGGTATAGAATTCTCCAAATATTTTGAATCTACACACACGCACACACACACACACACACACACATACACACACACACACACAAACTAAGAGAATCAGTTAAAAAAAAAAGATTAGTTAAATTACAGGATAAATGTATAATTGTTCCCTTTTGTTATCTTACCTAACTTAAAAAGCAATTGTAAAAAAAATGTGGATAATGTATTACTTAGTTTGTAACATATAGGAATGTGTTATATTTGTCAATAACAGCACAAGTAGGTGAGTGAGAACAATGCTATGCTAGGAAAATGATTCCAGATGGTTACTCGATCAAAGCACAAATGAGGGAAACCAGAAATAATAAATAGGAAGGTTAATACAACAAAAGCTACAAATATATATTTGCTCTCCTTTCTTCTCTCTGCTCTTTAAAAAGACCTAAAATCATATAAAGAAATAATTTTAAGGAAGTATTATTGGGTTTGTATTATTGCCAGATGTACAAAATAATACTGTAATAAATAGGAAAAGGGAATAGAGCTATATAGGAATAACATTTCTGTATTTCACTAGAATTAAAATGGTATCAATCTGTAGTTGATTCTGGTAAGTTAAGATGTGTCGTAGGTCCTACAAAAGACATTAACAAAATGACTCAAAAGTAAAAACATTATCAAAGAAATTTAAATGCATTCATAGAAAATATTCACTCAATACAAAAGAAAACAGTAAGAAAGGATTAGAGGAATAAAAATACATAAAATTCACAGAAAATTAGTGTAATCGTGAATGTAAATCTATATCATAATAACAATGTTAATAGAATATACAATCAAGATGCACAAATGATCAGACTGGATAAAAAATAAGATCCAATTATATGCTGTCTAAAGGAAATACTTTTGATTTGAAAACACAAATAGAATGAAAGCAAAAAAAGGGAAAACATATGCAAATGGCAACCATAAGAAAGTAGAAGAGCTGTACTAATAGCAGACAAAATAGACTTTAAAACAAAGAGTTACTAGAGACAAAGAGAGGGACTTTATAGTGACAAAAGGGTCCATTTGTCAGGAAGTCATGAGTGATCAAAAATATTTTATCAGTTTTGAGAAACCCTTTGCCAGTAGTTGTTCAAATCTGTCTCTTAGCCCATTTTCCTTCTCTTTTTCTTCTGGAACTTCACTTACTTGTTTATTAAATCTTTGCCCTGAATCCTACCTCTCTCTAATACTTTTTCTGTCCTTTCAATTCTTTTTTTCCTCTCTCTGCTTTAGTTTGATTGTTTTCTTCTGCCTGTGTTCCAGGTGATGGATGCTGTGTCTAACGTGTTATTGAACCCAACGAGTTCTTAATTTTAGATTTTGTTTGTTTTTTAGTTCTGGAATTTCCATTTTATCTTGTTTTTATCATTTTGAATATACTGATGAAATTACCTAGCCTTTCAACTCTTTTATGCATATTCTTCATTTTCATATTAATTGAACATTAATTATTTTTATTAACACGTTTTTAAAACATGTTTGTTATTTTAACAGGTTTGTTAGTTATGTCTAAAATTGGGGTCACCTATGGGTCTGTTTCTATTGGTCATATTTTTTCTTTTGTTATTTTTTGACATGTGAAGGAATATTTGAATAAATGCCAGACATTGTTTATTTTAAAAATATGGAAACTCTAGATGCCTGAGAAGGCTCACTTTCCTCCCTTGGCAGATAGAGCTCTGTTTTGTTTTGCAAAGTCTTCCCATTTATGTTTTTGCCTTTTGCCGCATATCGGTTCCAGTTTTCAATACATGTTTTGGGGAAAAAAATATGTGGAGTGTTTGAAACCTTTTAATGCTCCACTAACTCTTCTGATTCCTTTTACTCTTGCTGCAGCCCTCTTCTAGCTGTTGCCCTGGATTTTGCCCTAGACTCTTAGCTTCTTGCCCATATTCAAATTCATCAACACCCGCAAGAGAAAAGCAACTGCAGAGACCAGTTCTCCTCTCTATTTCTTCCCTTATGAAGTATTAGTCCATTTTGTTCTTTTTGCCTTAGCAACTATTGTCTTTTTCAAAAAGAAAATTTTTCTATTCCGCCTGACTTTTCTAGCTCTAGATGGGAGTACTGGTCTTTGGACAAGTAATACATTCTCCCTAGAAGGTAAAGAATCTTTGTGTAGTACATATTTTGAAATATTTTTGTTTATTCATGCATAATTTGCCATTTAGCTGATTTCAGAATTTGGGAGACATAATACTTTTCCTTAAAACCATCCATGTATTTTTTTTTTTTGCATTTTTAGCATTTTTAGAGTTTGACAAGAGTCTGATTTTTATTTATTTCATTGTTGAACTTAAAAAAAAAAACCCTGGGTGTTTAAAGTCTTATCTGTTTAGTGAAAATACTGTTTTATTTTTTCCAGGATATGTGTTTATGTGGGTTGTCTTTCAGTGATTTTGAGGAGTTTGTGATAAAGTCTTTATACTAAGCTTTCTTGACAGTTTGGTGTGTTTTTCAATTAAGCTCTAGACATTTGTTTCTTCTCTAGTTCTAGTGCCTTCCTGAGAATACCTGAAACTCTTAGGTTCAATCTGTTTCCTTTATTCTTTTTTTTTTTTGGAGACAGAGTCTTGCTCTGTTGCCAGGCGCCAGGCTGGAGTGTAGTGGCGTGATCTCGGCTTACTGCAACCTCCGCCTCCTGGGTTCAAGCGATTCTCCTGCCTCAGCCTCCTGAGTAGCTGGGACTACAGGCGTGTGCCACCACGCCCAGTTAATTTTTGTATTTTTAGTAGAGACGGGGTTTCACCATGTTGGCCAGGATCGTCTCGATCTCTTGACCTCATGATTCACGCGCCTCAGCCTCCCAAAGTGCTGGGATTACAGGTGTGAGCTACCTCGCCTGGCCTCCTTTATTCTTAATAGTAATCTTCACTATCCATTTATTTTGGTTGCTTTGGGTTTTTTTTAACTGCATTTTGAAAATTTCATCAGGTTATTTCTGTTTAATTAGATTTTACGAAGTTTAATCTTATGCTTCATTGAATCAATTTGCATTTAAATCCTACAATTGCGATTTTATCTTTCTTAAAATTATCCTATCTTGAGTCTTTTTCTCTCTTTTCTATGCATATTAGTCTTTTATTCTTAGTTTTTTTTTTCTTCTATATCTTGGCTTTCTGCTACTGTTTCATAGATGTCATGCCTCCTAATAAGTATGGCAAACTAATGGAAATTTCTCCTTTCTTTAGCAAATCGTTTTCAGATATTTGTTATCCTTATACATTTTTAAGGTGATCTTTCCTTATTTTCATTGCAGTATTTAAAAAATCAACCTTAGTGAGGTATCATTTACATTTATTAATATATACCCATTTTAAATGAACATTTCAATGATCTTTGTATATATCTGTATATTCACCACCACAATCAAGATAAGGAATATTTCTACTCTCCAAAAAGTTTTCTATACTTTTTTTGTAATCAGTGACCCCAACATCATTCTCATGCAACTACTGATATGATTTCTGTCATTATAGATTAGTTTTGGCTGTTCAACAACTTCATAAAACCAGAACCATCTGGTATGTACTTTTCTTCCTAGCTTCTTTTTTTTTATTTTTAATTTTTAATTTTTTTTTGAACAGGCATTCTTATTTTTTATTTTTATTTATTTATTTATTTTTTTAGAAAGAAAAAGAGAGAAAAGAAAGAAAGAGTGAAAGAAAAAAAAAAGAATGTAAGAGAGAAAGAAAGAAGAAGAGAAAGAGGGAGAGAGAACAGGATTCTTGTTCTATTGCCCAGGCTAGAATGCAGTCTAAAAATGGGTATTAAAAACCTCTTTTATGCCAGTAATTGTGCTTAACAATGGAGACAGGAAGGAATAAGGGATGAAAATAA
>CAUYLG010017261.1:0-45378 GCA_963573385.1 Cacajao melanocephalus
GTCATCCCAGCTACTCAGGAGGCTGAAGGAGGAGAATCACTTGAACCCGGGAGGCGGAGTTTGCAGTGAGCCGAGATCACACCACTGCACTCCAGCCTTGGCAACAGAGTGAGACTCCATCTTGAAAAATAAATACGTAAATTTCAAATTCCTGAATTACAGGACAAATATATCAGGGAAAAACTATTTTCATTATAAAGTAAATGTTCATTTTCTGGGAAAAATATCTCCTCAAGTCTTCTACAAATAATGACAATTAAAATGATCCAATGAAGGTATAGAGTTCAGCTTTAGAGAAAATGAAATTAGCCCAAGAGAAATCTTTTCCCTCCCTCCCTTCCTCACTTCCTTCCTTCCTTCTTTCCTTCCTTCCTTCCTTCCTTCCTTCCTTCCTTCCTTCCTTCCTTCCTTCCTTCCTCCCTTCCTCCCTTCCTCTTTCCTAGTTTGCTAAAATTTTTAAAAAAAGCTCTTTTTTCTTCAGATTATAAAGTCACTGTAAAAAAATTCAGACAATAATGAAAGATGTAAAGAAGACATAAAAATTACCCACGGTGTTACAATCCAAAAAAATAGTAAAAAAGCACAAAACACAGTTCTAAACAGATTCACACTTTACTAATAGCCCGAGGAAGTAGTCTCTATTATCTTTCACATTTTACAGGTGGGGAAATTGAGGTACAAAGGGGTTAAGTAAATTTCCTAAGATGAAGTCCAGCTCCACCTAAGAGTTGGAAGAGCTTGAATTTGAATTCAGGCAATCTGACTCTAAAACCTGGCTCTTCACCACTATCCTATCCCACCTTGCTGAGAAAGGCACTCCAAACCCTTTTGTAAATCATTCTTTTGTACAGACATGTGCACTTTTGCTCACATACACACAAGTGCACACATGCACAATAATCATGCACATGATCATATGCATATACACAGACATGTGCACATACATGTCACAAACACATATATGAGCACATCCACATTTTACAAAACAATCAGTTTATTTGTGGCGCTTAACGTGGTTAGGTTTTGTGTCCCTACCAAAATCTCATCTTGAATTGTAATCTCAATAATCCCCACATGTCAAGGTTGGGACTAGGTGGAGGTAATTGAATCATGGAGGCAGTATCTCCAGGTGGAGGTAATTGAATCATGGCGGCAGTATATCCAGGTGGAAGTAATTGAATGCTGCAGTATCTCCAGGTGGAGGTAATTGAGTCATGGGCTAGCCCTTGCTGTTCTCGTGATAGTGAATGAGTTGTCACGAGATCTGATGGTTTTATAAGCGTCTGGCATTTCCCCTGCTTGCATTCACTGTGTTTTGCCACCCTGTGAGGAAGGTTCCTGTTTCTCCTTTGCTTTCCGCCATGGTTGTAAGTTTCCTGAAGCTTCCCCGGCAATGTGGAACTGTGAGTCAATTAAACCTTTTTCCTTCATAGATTACCCAGTCTCAGATATGTCTTCATAGCAGTGTGAGAATGGACTAATACAGTGTTTCATGACTCAGGTTTTACATACGAAAGTAGGCAGGAGAGTATAATGAACCCGTTTTGAGTGAAACCATCAACTACTGTCTCCAGCACCTGAGAGGCCCAGACGAAAGTAGGACTTTTGCATGAGAACTACTGGCATGAGTTCCTTTGGGGCGGCCTTGCTATCAAGGGTCAGATTGCAGGCACAGCTTCAATGATGCAACCACAATGTGAATGTTTAGTTTTTAGCACTCACTACACTCACGTGTGCTGATTACTCAGAATCAATAATAATTTGATGACTCATCTTGTTTCATCTCCCACTACTTTTTCCATTCTATAGATTTTTTGGAATTATTTATTTTGAAATAACTTCAAACTAGCAGGAGAATTACTAGTATAGAAAATACCCAGCTGGGTGTGGTGGCTCAGGCCTGTAAACCCAGCATTTTGGGAGGCCAAGGCTGGTGGATCACCTGAGTTAGAGACCAGCCTGACCAACATGGTGAAACTCCGTTTCTACTAAAAATACAAAAATAGCCGGGTGTGATGGTGGACATCTGTAATCCCAGCTACTTGGGAGGCTGAGGCAGGAGAATTACTTGAACCTGAGAGGTGGGGGTTGCAGGGAGCTGAGATCTAGTCACGGCACTCCAGCCTGGGCGACAGAGGGAGACTTCATCTTAAAGAAAAGAAAATATCCAAATATCCTTTATCCAAATTCACTAATTTTTAACCTCTTGCCACATGTTCTTTATAATTCTGTCTCTGATTTGCCCTGTATATGTATATATATCTGTATGTGTATATATTTGTACACATATACATAAAATCATTAATTTTGGGCCATCTAACAGTAGGCTGCATGGTTAAGGTAGCTTTATTTCATACTTCAATGTCCATTTCCTGAGAACAAGGATATTTTTTTACATAGCTGTAGTAATTAAATGGAGGAGAGTTAATTGATAATACTTACATCTATAGTCTGTATTGTTTTGTCAATTGTCCCAATAATGTTTCTTTATATATTATATATATATATACATATATATATACACACACATATATATATATACATATATATGTATATATATATATATTTTGAGGTGGAGTTTCGCTCTTATTGCCCAGGCTGGAGTGCAATGCAGCGATCTTGGCTCACCCGCAACCTCCGCCTCGAGGGTTCAAGCGATTCTCCTGCCTCAGCCTCCTGAGTAGCTGGGATTACAGGCATGCACCACCATGCCTGGCTAATTTTGTATTTTTAGTAGAGATGGGGGTTTCTCCATGTTGGTCAGGCTGGTCTCAAACTCGTGACCTCAGGTGATCCGCCTGCCTTGGCCTCCCAAAGTACTGGGATTACAGGTGTGAGCCACAACTCCCGGCCTGTTTTTTTTTTTTTAAACCCCTAATCCAGGATCTAGTCCAAGATCATGTGAAACATTTAGTTGTCACGTCTTGTTGGTCTCCTTTCATTGGAACTGTTCTTTAGCCTCTTTGCCTTTGATGGCACTGACATTTTGGAAGAATAAAGGCTATTTATATTTTACAGTGTTCCTCAGTTTGGGTTGATCTTAAGTTTCATCTTGGCTGTGTTTAGGTTAGGTCTTCCTGGCCAGAATGCTACTGGGTCAGGACGTTGTGTCTGTCTCAGGAAATCACATGTGTGGTTACACAGTGTCCACTGATGATGGTAATTTTCATTACTGGATCAACGTATTGTCCAGTTTCTCTGTGATATGAAATGCTTTAAAACATTTAATTACATGCTATTTTTTTTTAAAAACAAGAAAAGCAAGACCTACAGCTTTATTTTTCATGATGGTGGTATCACCACCACCGTTATCATCATCACTATCACCATCATGCAAGACTTCTATGTTAGGTGCTGTGTAAATGCTTTACCTGCTTTACTGCAAAATCACAACTGCTCTGAATAAGAGGAACATGTGGCTGAGAGTGATTAAGTAACTTGCCAAAGGCTGTCTAGAGCTCAAACCTACCTGGCTGACGGTGATCATTTTTTATGCAGTTCTCTATATGTTTTACTTATTTGTTAGTCTTAACCTTTTATAAACAACGTTGCGATGAATATACCAGAAAACGTGTGTTTATGAGTTGTCAAAATCCTAGCGCTTAGGCCTCTAGACTTCAGCTCTTACTGAAATATTAATGAGGTAGATATTCTTAGGTAAACAGAAATACACATTCTCAGCAATAGGTCATCTTACAAAGCCACGCTGGCTGAGAATTGGAAGGGAGTCATCAGGTTGAATATTTTCTCCTGGGCAAGAAACTTCTGTACCAATGACTTAACAATAGAAGTAGTTCCCAAAATAATAACGCCCTTGAACACCTCCCTACATGTGAAGCACTTTTCCTTTGTGATTTTATTAATCTTTACAATAACTCTGTGAGGTAGATATTATCTCCCCACATTCCGATGACAGGAAACACCCTGTGCTATCCCTGACAGATGGTCGTAGTCTCTGCTACCATCTATCTATGAATGGGAAACTCTCTGCTTTTCAAAGTAGACTAAACCACTTATTCATCACTCTAATTGCTTGCTTACTTCTGTAAGTAGGAATTCACTTAATATCACTATAAAATTCATCATGGGCCAGACATTCCTGTAATCCCAACACTTTGGGAGGCTGAGGCAGGTGGATCACCTGAGGTCAGGAGTCTGAGACCAGCCTGAAACCCCATCTCTACTACAAATACAAAAATTAGCCAGGTGTGGTGGCAGACATCTGTAATCCCAACTACTCGGGAGGCTGAGGCAGGAGAATCCCTTGAACCTTGGAAGTGGAGGTTGCATTGAGCCGAGAGTGCGCCACTGCACTGAAGCCTGGGCAACAGAGTGAGACTTCGTCTTAAAAAAAAAATTCATTATGGAATTTGCTAACTGATTTTTCATAAGAGAGCTTGCAATGTTTCAATACTAACAGTGAACACAGCTGCCATGTGTTGGGCATTTCTAAGAGGCCAGCATTTGTTCTTATTGCAGTTTTCCTTGTGTAATCTTATTTTTACACAACGACCTTGTTGGGGGTGCTATTATTATCTCCATCTTATATATGACATGGCTGAGGCCTGTCACTATTAAGTAGTGAGGCCAAGATAGTCCCATGTCACTGCATGTACTTAACCTGGTGACTTTAGAAACTGACCTCCCCAGACAGGTGCCCAAGGGGCTGGGCGCGGTGGCTCACGCCTATAATCCCAGCACTTTGAGAGGCTGAGGTGAGTGGATCACCTGAGGTCTGGAGTTCGAGACCAGTCTAGCCAACATGGTGAAACTCCATCTCTACTAAAAATATAAAAAATTAGCCAAGTGTGGTGGTAGACACCTGTAATCCCAGCTACCTGTGAGGCCGAGGCAGGAGAATCGCTGGCACTGGGAGGCTGAGGCTTCAGTGAGCCAAGATTGTGCCACTGCACTCAAGCCTGGGCTACAGAGTGAGACTCCATCTCAAAAAAAAAAAAAAGGTGTCTAAGGACAGAAGAGTGAAGCTGGTCAGTGGGATCACCACAGAAAATGATCAACTCAGAAAGACAGAAAGCAGCTGGCCAAGTTCCTTTCTAAGGTTTTCAGAGTTTCATGTGTGTATGTATGGGTTGGAACAAGGAAAATATAGATTAAAATCTAGCAAAAATTAAGGATCATATGAACAAATGTATCTGTTAGCATCTATTGATGTTATAGAGGCTTACTATTAAAACCTAACAGTGGAAACCTTGCTGTGTGCAAGTTTACTTTGGAATTTATTCTACATAGACGTCTATTATGGGTTGAATTGTGTGCCCCGGCCAAATGTATTTAAGTCCTAATTCCCAGAACCTATGAATGTGACCCGATTTGGAAATAGGATCTTTGCAGATGTAGTCATGTCAAGAAGTGGTTATTAGGATGGGCCCTAAGCTAATATGACCGGTGTCTTTTTAAGAAAAGGGAAATGCCATGTGAAGACAGAGACACACAGGGAGCCCAGGGAGAATGCCATGAGACAATACCAAAAACTGGCCACCAGCAGAAGCTAGAAAGAGGCCAGGAAGGAATTTATGTTAAGTCTCAGAGGGAGTAAGGCCCTGCTACCATCTTGATTTCAGACTTCTATCATGCATAACTGTGGGAGAATAAATTTGAGTTGTTTTAAGCCCGTTGGTTTGTTACTGCATCCCTAGGAAACTAATACAACCTCTTGTTCACTTCTAGGAGTGAGAGAATTTTCCTCAGTATTGGCAGCTTATTCAGTTGTACAGACACTTTGCTTGTGTCTGGTTCCTCTGAGGTTTTCAAGCTTCAGTGTGTATAAGGGGTTTATACACAGGACTGTATGCATGTATTCTATAGGTGGCTTAGAGGATTTTGGTGGGTTATTTTGACTGTATACAATTTCTTTCTTTTCTTTTTTTTTTTTTTTTTTGAGACAGAGTCTTGCTTTGTCACCCAGGATGGGCTGGAATGCAGTGGTGTGATTCCGCCTCACTGCAACTTCTGCCTCCTGGGTTCAAGCGATTCTCCTGCCTCAGCTTCCTGAGTAGCTGGGATTGGAGGTGTGTACCACCAGGCCTGGCTAATTTTTGTATTCTTAGTAGAGATGGGGTTTCACCATGTTGGCCAGCTGGTCTCCAACTCTTGACCTCAAGTGATCTGTTCGCTTTGGCCTCCCAAAGTGCTGGGATTATAGACCTGAGCCACTGTGCCCAGCCAATTTTCTTTTTACTTGGTCATTTAGAACATAACCCCTAATTTGTATCGTGTTCTCTTTACTTTCTCTTCCATGGACGGTTTTTCTTGGAATATTTGGCTGAGGCAGGAGGATTGCTTGAGTCCATGAGTTTGAGACCAGCCTGGCAACATGGCGAGAGCTCATTTCTATAAAAAATGTAAAAATTAGCTGGGCATGGTGGTGTGCACCTGTAGTTCCAGCTAATCTGGGAGCTCCTCTCATCCTCCAAGTTTGTAAATCACAAATTCCTCCAAGTACACTGTTTGGCCTTCTCACAGCCATCACTGACTGACCCTATAAGCTTTTTACAAAATTTTGTTGGTGAGGGCTGAATGTTTTTGAAGTTCTGTTCATAATCTGGAAGTATATAGTTCCCCTTAACTATTAAATGACCAAAAAATGCACATTTAGTGTTTTAATAGGCGATAGCCCACATTGATCCCATTCCACACAGACTAGTTGGGCTCATTTGTCTTTAATTGGCACTGATATCAGACAGGGTGGGTCTCAAGGGGAGAAATGGAGGAAGTCATCTTTCTTGCTGGTCCCCATACAGCCCCTGTCCAACACTTTAGTCCCCAAGCAGCCTCTGAAAAGTGCTCCTGTGGATATGCAGACGACAATTTTACATGGTAAATGTTGGTTTTTCCTCACATCAGTAGCTATCCACAGCAGTTCTCTGGGGACCTTTTCAAACGCCAGTTTGAACATTTGTTCCTTAAAACACAGATTTTTATTAATAATGAGAACACATTAAAATTGCCAAGTTGTTGATGGGAAAGCCCCCAGCAGCCTTTTAATAAATTTGAGTGAGTTATAACATACAGCTACAAAATAGAATTAGAGCTTTAAAGTTTTAAAAATTGATTTCAGATGTAAGAATTCAGTCTCATTGAAATGTTAAAAAAGGCATGCAAAATGTTCAAAGTATTCTCTTTAAAAACATCTTAAATGTTTTTTTAAACAAATGTTTTAAATAAAACATGCATGTCTTTTATTAATTTTGAAATATATAATTGACAGATTTTATATATTTAAGGTGGTACAGTACAATTTGATATACATATATGTTGTGTAATGATTATAACCATCAAAGTAATTAACACCTATTGCCACCCATGCTGTACGTTACATTCTCAGAACTTGTTTTATCTTATGATTTAAAATTTGTACCCTTTGACCAACATCTCCCCATTTCTCTCATTCCCCAGCCCTGGTCACCACCATTGCACTCTTTGCATCTGTGAGTTTGACCTTTTTAGATTCTACATATAGGTGAGGTCATATAGTATGTGTCTTTCAGTGTTTGACTTATTTTACTTAGCATAATGTCCTCCAGGTTTATTTATGTTACAAATGGCAGGATTTTCTTATTTTTTATGGCTAAACAATATTCCATTGCATATATATTATACATATTATATAACATGTGTGTATATATGTGTGTATATGTATATATACACATATGTGTGTATATGTATATATACATATATGTATGTGTATCTGTCTATGTATACAGATACACATACATATATACAGATACAGATACACATACAGATATATATACATATATGTATACATATATATACATATATATGTATACATATATGTGTGTATCTGTATATGTGTATGTATATGTGTATACATATACAGTGGAACATTTTCTTTGTTGATAGACACTTAGATTGGAGGTGCAGATATCTGAGATACTGATTTCATGCTTTTTGGATATATAATGAAAGTGGGATTGCTGAATCATATGGCGTGTCTATTTTTAAATTTTTGAGGGACTTCCATACTGCTTTCTGTATGGCTGTCCCAGTTTACATTCCCATCCACAATGTACAGAAGTTCCCTTTTTTCCATACCCTTGCCTTATTATCTCTTATCTTTTTGATAATGGCCATTCTAACAGGTATGACATGATATTTCATTGTGATTTTGATTTGCATTTCCCTGGTTATTAGTGATGTTGAGCACCTTTTCATATTCTTTTTGGCCATTTATATGTCTTCTTTGGAAAAATGTCTACTCAGATCCTTGCCCATTCTAAAATCTTTTTTTTTTTTTTTTTGCTGTTGAGTTGTGTGAGTTCCTTATGTATTTTGGATCTTAACCCCTTAGCAGACATATGATTTGCAAATACTTTCTCCCATTCCATAGGTTGCCATAGTAGCACCCACTGTTCTGGGTGCTTCTCATTTCATTATTTCCTTTGCTCTGCGGAAGCTTTTTAGTGTGATGTAGTTTTGCTTGTTCATTGTTGCTTGCTTACCTGTGCTTTTGGTGTTATATCCAAACAATTGTTGCCAAGACCAAATATCAAGGAGCTTTTCCCCTACATTTTCTTCTAGGAGTTTTACAGTGTGAGATTTTTACATTGAAGTTTTTAATCTATTTTGAATTAATTTTTGCATATGGTGTAAAATAAGGGTCCAATTTTATTCTTTTGCATGTAGATATCCAGTTTTCCTGACATTATTTCCTGAAGAGATTTTCCTGTCCCCGTTGTACAATCTTGGCATCTTTTTCAAAGATCTGTTGACTATATATGCATAGATTTATTTCTGGGCTCTCTGTTGTTTCATTGGTCTATGTGTCTGTTGTTTTATGCCAGTAACATGCTGTTTTGACTACTGCAGTTTTATAGTTGAAATCAGGAAGTGTGATGCCTCCAGCTTTGCTTTTTGTCGAGATTGTTTTGGCTATCAGGGTCTGTTGTGGTTTTATACAAATTTTAAGATTGTTTTTTCTATTTCTATGAAAAATGCAGTTGAGGTTTTGGTAGCAGTTGTGTTTAATCTGTAGATTACTTTGGGAAGAATGGACATGCTAACAATATTAAAGCTTTTAATCCCCAAATATGATATATGTCTCAATTTACTTGTCTTCTACAATTTCTTTCACCACTGGATTAAATTTATTCCTAAGTATTTTACTTTTTTTGATGCTATTGTAAATGGAATCATTGTCTTAATTTCTTTGGATAGCTCATTATTAGTGCATAGAAATGCAACTTAGTTTTGTATGTTGATTTTGTGTACTGCAACTTTATTGAACTCATTTATTACCTTTTTTGAGGTGCAATTCTTTAGGGTTTTCTATATATAAGATAATGTCATCAGCAAAAAAAGAAATTAACTTTTTCTTTTCCAAATCGGATGCTTTTTATTTCTTGTCTAGTTGCTCTGGCTAGAACTTCTGATACTATGTTGAATAAAAGTGGCAAGAATGGGTGCCCATTTAAGAGTTTCTTGATCCATCTTGTTTGTCCTCCTCTGCCCCCTTGAATCTATGATGGCTTTTCCCAGAGTGGTCCAGGAGAGCAAAATGAGTACATTTTGTAGAAACATCATTGTGTATACAATACTATGCCAAGAGTTGAAGGGACAAAGGAAAAAGTGTGATATAGCAAGCTACTTCAGGAAGCTATCCAAAGGAAAAACTTCTGTGTATTCATAGTATACATTTAAAAGAGGTCCATCAAGGCCTTGTATGTAATGGTAGAAAATTAAAACCCTTGGTATGCAATGAGATTAAAAAAAAAAAAGTTAGCATCCTAATGTCTTTTTGAAGGGGATGGATTAAATATGTTTGGTAGATTCATACAATGTGACAGTAGAATGTCATTAAAAGAAAACAGGTAGATCTTGAAGACCATGAGAAAAAACATGCTTTAATGTGAAGAAACGCATGCTTCTGAACAATATCTTTTACCCTTGTGTCTCAAGCTTCTGCTGAGATATTCATCTGTCCGGTTTATCTCTCTCTTGGATGACTTCTCCTGAGCTGTTTGTATTATATTTTGTCCCTAGTGCTGTTTGTCAATAGTGCTGTTTGTCAGTCAATAGTGCTATTTGCTAAATATGTCCAGTTATCACTCTTTGGGTGCAAGGTAGGATTTGGCCTTGTTATGATTACATGAAGCTGATACAGAAAGGCTGAGCTCCTGACTAAACCCCACCCTCAAGCCTGGAACCTCAGCCCTAAGTGAAAACAGCTGACCCTGATATAGAACGGTTGGGCTCCAGGCTAAACCCCACCCTCAAGCCTGGAACCTCAGCCCTAAGTGAAAACAGCTGACCCTGATACAGAAAGGCTGGGCTCCAGGCTAAACTCCACCCTCAAGCCTGGAACCTCAGCCCTAAGTGAAAACAGCTGACCCTGATATAGAAAGGTTGGGCTCCAGGCTAAACCCCACCCTCAAGCCTGGAACCTCAGCCCTAAGTGAAGACAGCTGACCCTGATACAGAAAGGTTGGGCTCCAGGCTAAACTCCATCCTCAAGCCTGGAACCTCAGCCCTAAGTGAAGACAGCTGACCCTGTTTTTCCCACCCAAATGATTGCCTGTTTGGCCTGCCACACCCCTATCCTGTGCTCATAAAAAGACTTCAGCTGGCAGAGTAACAAAAAGTGGCTGATGGAAGTGGTCAGGGATACAGGCTGCTGAGCAGTGAAGATGAAGGATAGATGTGGCTGACTTCAGACAGCGCAGCTTCAGGTAAAGATCACCTTCTTGCCGCACCATCTCCTTTCTAATTCCCCATCCTGCTCAGAGCCACTTTTATTGCCCGGTAAAATCCTCCCCATACACTGCCCTTCAAATAGTTCGTGGGACCTGATTCTTCCCGAACACCGAACAAGAACTCAGGTGTCAAAAGGGGCAGGTGCAGGAGGCTGTCCCCCTGACTCTTCACGGAGCTGTTAACACTTAGCTATCCATGGACTAAACATTTAGTTGCAAGTGACACCCTGAAGAGCTCTTTCTCTCTGCACAGTAAGTGGCAGTGTTCAAGATGGCAGCTATTTCATCAGCTTGGGTCTCTGAGGGACTGCAGTGAACAGAGTTCTACCACCTACTCATGATGTACATGTAACATGGGTATGAAATACTTTTGTTGTTTTAATTGGGATTGTTGTTGCAACATAACTTAGCCTATTCTGACTATGTCTATGCTACATTCCATTATGATGTCCATTTATTCCTTTTTTTTTTTTTTTTTGATGAAGTCTTGCTCTGTTGCCCAGCCTGGAGTGCAGTGACATGATCTTGCCTCGCAGCACCCTCTGACTCCTGGGTTCAAGTGATACTCCTGCCTCAGTCTCCTGAGTAGCTGGGATTACAGGCACTCATTACCATGCCTGGCAAAGTTTTGTATTTTAAGTAGAGATGGGGTTTATCATGTTGGCCAGGCTAGTCTCAAACTCCTGACCTCGAGTGATCCACCCACCTTGGCCTGCCAAAGTGTTGGAATTACAGGCTTGAGCCACTGCACCTGGCCCCATTTATTCCTTTTGTAAGGCCTCTTCAGATTTGCTTGTTTCCTTTATTTCTCTCCTAATTTCTATTTCTCTTTTGAAGTCATAAGGAAATTCATCTGTCCTTCCACACCACCCTTATGTCTTCTGTAGTCTATAGCTCACTGCCTTGGTAGCATGCAGAATACTGCAGAATTGCCGTCTCCCAGGATTCCAAGCATAAAGTGGGGCATGGATCCCAAATTCCCAGACTTAACTAGTATGTGTGTGCGTGTCTATTGTTCCTTCACTTTTAAACCACAGCAGGAGGGACTGAATGCAGTGCCGCTTCCCAGAGACGGGGAATCCAAGGCCTATGAAACTCAAGTGCTTCTCCCAAGTTATACACCAATAAGTTATAGAACTGGGACTCAAACTCTTCAGAAGCTTCCATATTTCTTGCACCCTTTCTAACTCTTCTCCCTGCCCTCAGCACAGAGAAATTTTTCTCCTTTCTTTATGTCAGTAAAAAAGTAGTCAAGCAATATGCCCCTCCCCAAACACTTGTTCATGTCAGGATCTGTGCTTTCAGAAGTTTAAAGGTGACCTTTATTTCTCTTATTGCTTCTTCTGTGACTATCCTTCCCTTAGCGAATAAAGGTTAAGGTCCTGTTTGAACAGAAGAGTAAAAAAGGGAAAAACATCAACCTTCTGACACAGAGAAACAAAAATAAAATGAAACAGTCAGCTGATTAATTCTTCAACATTTTATCTTGCCATAGAATGCACAAATAAAATGATTCGTCCTGCTTGGCTGGGTCTTGGCTCTCTTCCCCGTCTCACTGGTTGCTCCTTCTCAATCTCTTCCAGTCATTCTTCTCCACAATCTCTTCTTGGAGTGTCTCAGGCTATTATTGGCCCTCTTATCAATCTCTACTGCTCCTCTAGGGATTCTTGTTCAATCTCAGGACCTCACCTCTGAAGTCTTCTATTTGGCATCCTCATCTGGCTGTCTAGCAGACCTCTCAAACCCAACGTGTACAAAATGAACTGTTGATCTTCCTTCCACAAGCTGTTACACATTCCCCAATCTTCTAGTTGCTTTAGCCATAAACATTGCTATCATCTGTGATTTCTTTCTTTATGCCATATCCTACATTAAAAACATGAGTAAATCTGGATGATACTACCTTGAAAACATATCCAGAATCTGATCACTTCTCATCACTTCCATTCCAACCAGTCTGGTCCAAGCTGTTGTCATTTCTTACCTACGTTATTGCAAAAACCTATCAATTGATCTCTCTGCTTCCAGTCTCGCTTACCTTAAAAAGTCTGTTCTCAAACAGCAGCTAGAGTTGTCCTGTTGAAACACGTAAGTTAGGTTGTGTCACATTTCTGCTCAAAATTCCCCATCGACACCCCATCTGACTCAGTGGAAGCTCAAGTTTTTACAATATTTCACAAGGCCTTACCTAATCCACACTATTGTGTCCTGACTTTCCTTTCTTCTGCTCTTCTGTTCTATCATTCTGCTCCAGACATCTCTGTTCTTCAAAGTGCCAGTCATACCTGGAATGCTATTCTCACAGAAATCTGCAAGGCTCCCTCCTTCTTTTCTGCTAAGTCTTTGCTGAAATGAGACCTACCTTGACCTTTCCACTTAAAGTTACAAATCCTTCTGGATTGCCTTCATCACTCCTATCTGTTATTTCCCATAGCACTTATCACCATCTAATACACCACATGATTCATTATTATATTCATTGTGTGTTTTGTTTTTTTCAAGATGGAGTCTTGCTCTGTCGCCCAGGCTGCTGGAGTGCAGTGGTGCGATCTTGGCTCACCACAACCTCCGCCTCCTGGGTTCAAGTGATTCTCCTACATCAGCCTCCTGAGTAGCTGGGATTACAGGTGCATGCCACCATGCCCAGCTAATTTTTTTTGTATTTTTTAATAGCGACAGGGTTTCACCATGTTGGTCAGGCTGGTCTTGAACTCCTGACCTTGTGATCTGCCTGCCTTGGCCTCCCAAAGTGCTGGGATTACAGATGTGAGCCACCACGCCCAGCCTATATTTATTGTTTACTATTGGTCTCCCAGAGTAGAGTGTATGCTCCATGGAAACAGGTAATTTTGTCTTTTTTGTTCATTGTTGTTTGCATAACACCTAGAATCCTGCCTACACATTAAAGATGGTCAATAATGATTGTAGGGTGATAAATAAACCAATTATCTAGGCTTGTTATTGCTCTTTGATACTTTTACTATTATAAAAATATTTCTCTCTCTCTTTTTTTTTTTTTTAATTGAGACAGTCTCACTCTGTCACCCAGGTTGGAGTGCAGTGGTGTGATCTTGGCTCACTGTAACCTTCACCTCCCAGGTTCCAGCGATTCTCCTGTCTCAGCCACCCGAGAGCTGGGATTACAGGCATGCGCCACCACACCCAGCTAATGTTTGCATTTTTAGTAGAAATGGAATTTTGCCATGTTGGCGAGGCATGTCTCATACTCCTGACTTCAAGTGATCTGCCCACCTCAGCCTCCCGACGTGCTGGGATTACAGGCATGAGCCACCACACCTGGCCAGCCTTCTTTTCTTAACGTTTTCTGCTAGGTTTATTCTAGCCAAACTCTGTTAGAACTGGCCTCCATCCTTAGGAGACTTCTGTTTTCTTATATCCCAATAAGCTAGAGCTGTGCTTCTCAAACTTTAATGTATCCACATACTACCTGCATGTTTGTTAAAACGCAAATTCTGATTCAGTAGGTCTGGGTGAGGCCCCAAATTCTGCATGTCTGACAAGTGACACCATTACTGCTGCTCTTTGGGCCACGCTTTGAGTACCAAGGAGAGGACTGTTTAAAATCTCTGTCTGGCACTTTTCTTCATGTTTCTGGAAGCCTGGTTTGAATAGGGAGGGCTCTCACCACCAGCTGTATGCATTGTATTAAATATTGGTATAATTCTCTGTCATCTTTTCCCTCCAATTTTATATTTGAATTATGTTTTTGGTTCTTCTCCCTGTTGCTCCTCTGGCTGTCAGGAGCTGGGATTGTGCCACTGAAAAATGGTTGCATGTGTAATTCGTTATGATAATGAAATCTTTCATCATTGTGCAATAAGAGTAGGCATGTCTGGTTTTATTCTGGGATAGCAGCATGGAAGGAACTCTTTAGTGAAAAAATATTAACAGTGAAAAATATAAGTAACACAGTGTTGCTGGTGAGCAAAATCCCATTGTGTGTGGCACATGTGTCTTTGCATGTTATGCCAGACAATGACAACTGTAGCAATTGTTCCCAGTGTTGATTTGCTGGCTGTCACCCATGATGATTTCTGTCTGCTAGTGAGGTGGGTGTGGAAGGGGGAGTAATGAGAACCATTATGCTCTTCAAAGATCCCTTTTGCTGTAGTGCTGAGAAAGGTCTTGGAGGTCTGGCAGGGATAGTAGATAAACATAGTAGCTAGGGACCTTGAGTTGATCATCGTAGCTCCCATTAGTGCAAGGGGTGGAACTTTCCTTAATAGAAATTACTGTAAATGGATATAGGAGTCATGGGGGTAATTGACTAACCAAGGCATAAGCATGTTTGTGGAAAGGAAAAGCCACAAAACAGTATGCTTCACCCATTAGCTCCAAAATAGAAGTGAGTGGCAATTGCTGGCAATCCATCCTGGGCTAAGAGTAGAGCTCTTTAGGATGTCAAATTGCTTGGAAATTATAACAAGGATGCTAATGCTCATTGAATGTGGTGGACTGTGTCTTTTATGAGTTGGGTGATTTCCAAGAAATTACAGTTTACTTATCTTCAGCTTTCTATGGTTGAACTGCCTTGGTGACATACCTTGGGGGAAGCTGTCTTCTAGAGCTCCTTTGAGAATGCTCTGCTATTCTTTTTACTGCTGGTTTTGAAACACCACCCAGCTTGATGACCTGGAATTTTACAATGTAAACAATAGTGCCACCCAATCATGTCTCAATAAGCTTCTGATGGATAAGTAGATGGAATGTTCTTTCAGGAAATGAACTTCATGAAGCTCAGCTCTATGCTCAGATGTGGTTCCCAGGCCCCTTGGGTTGTGTCAGTGGAGAGCCAGGTGCTCTGATTCTTGTCCTTGTTGGTGGAGGTGACTTTAATAAAGTTCTCTATCCTTGCTGAGCCAGAGTCAGGTTTCTTCTGAAAATGGGAAAATTATACCTACTATGTTCTGCTAGCTTTGAGTATTAGGCATCATCATTTTTGGAAAGCAGGGACTTGGGGTTTGAACACAAAGCATTGATTTGGTATCATCCCATGAAAACACCATATTTTGAACTTCTACACTTTTTGCCACCATGAAAAAATCCCATCCCCAGACCAGCAATCCTGCATTAAGCAGCAGGCTTTGTGCACTGGACCTTGTACAACTCGAGCCCTTTAAATATTGACAGTTGGAACACAGATGTGCCAGGCCTCCTGGGGCTGGTTCGTGCTCAGACCATTCCCCAACGTCTTTGGGACATGAACAAAAGTGGATTTTTACTGAAAGATTTCAAGAGAAAACAGGGAATATGGTTGGCATCATAGACCACACAATAGAAAACTAATAAAGTTCTCATCCCTGTTCTGTCCTCTGCCAGCCACCTGTCTCTTACTCCAAATAGCCTCTCAAGACTCTTTTATTGTCCAGGCTATTCAGCTTGTGTCTGTAACTTATATACCCCACTCAGCTAAACCAAGCCCTGGAATTAGCCCTAGAGTGATCATCAAGTGCCTCCTGGAAATCTCCCCATCGAAGCTTCTGATTTAGTTACTCACCGAATTAAAACTTTATTGAGGGTGGGTGGGTTCACCTACTAAGTAAAGATTTACTCTGCATTTTTATACACCCTGTCCATTTTTTCAAAGGACTGGGAACGTTTTTAAGCACTCCAGGTCTACGTGAAAACAAACCTGGATTGCATAGCCTATTACCAGGCATCCTTCAGTTCGTTACTGATCATCCTGCTGCCTTCTGGTCTCTCCCTCAAGAGAGTCCATCAGTCACCCTGAAGTAGGGAAAAATGGTTTTGCATTCACCTCACCTTTTTTTCAACCTCTTGGTAGCCCCCTTCTGTTCCCCTGTTGAGCCGCGTTAGCCAGTCTCGTTCTTCCTGAAAGCAGTCTCTCAGGTTCTCACCCTCTGCAGGATTTCTTCACTGCCAGCCCACTCCCTGCCAGCTTGCCCCCCCCAGTGCCCCCCCCCAAGGCACTTGAAAGGTGATAATGAATGACAGTGATGTAATGTGTCACGGCTGCATGCAAAGCTATTTGCATTCAAATAGGGACTCTGGCAGTTGCACGATCTGAACCCAAAAGAACGACTCCTTCTTAGGGATAATTGCAGTCTTTGGGGCAGGCTGGAGCAGGCCAATGAGGCCAGGGTTTGGCAATGTCTAACCAACATTATACATGGATGCCCCTGTGCCTCAGTGAATGCTAGATCCACTGCATGAGATGGGTGGATGAGGGAGAAATGAAAAAACACATTTGACATTACAATATGATTCTATGTTAAATGGCTTGTATGAACTGCTCTGCAATCACAGGGTACAAATATCACGTCTCTTTGACTACCTTGTCAGCTGCTGTGTCCTTAATGTTTTAAATGGTGCCTGGCGTATAGTAAATGCTCAATAATTATTTGGGAAAAGGATGGATGGATAGATGAATGATTTAGTATTCCAATAGATTGCTTAATTTCTTCCTCACAAACAGAGACCCTAAATATTCTCTTGAGATTTCCAGTCCTGAAAATATCTATGAATTCCAGGATATTTTCTTAATCTCAAAGAACAGGGTGGGGCAGCCAATCTTCTTTCGGTACCAGGGGCATCTGGGGAGAAATCCCTATGCTGTTTCTTTCTTGCTGCCAGAGGGTGTCGCTGGTGAAGCTGAATTCTCTACAGTCTCATAGCCCCATTCACCTGAGAGGACCCTTTCCCTGGCAGAAACTCTCTCCATCCCTGCAAGGACCACAGTGATTCTCCAGGGAGAACATTCCACTTCTTTGGGCTAGACTGGGCTGTGAGCACTGAGAGATCTGGCTGCCAAGACATCAGATTTGAGCCTCTCCTTGAGTTCAGGTGCACAGCCACCTCCCAGGGCACAGGCCAGCCCTAGGAGGCTGTTGCAAGACTGGCCTCAGCTTCCTGCACTCACAAATCCAGAATGCTTGACCCTCTTTGAGGAGATGATTCTACCAAGAAAGCCTATTTCAGGGGTTTTCAGGACCCCTATCAACCCCTGCCCATGGTGTGACATGGCTAGAAACTTCTTTTGCTAGATAGAAGCAGTAGTGGTAATAGTAGCAGTGTAGTGATGCCGGTTATGTCAGGCACCATACAAAAATGCAATCCTTACAACGATCCCATAATACAGATATTCTCACTATCCTCACTATAGAGATTCAGAAATCTGAGCACAAAGAAGTTATTTGCTCAGTGTTTCCACTGTACTGAAGACTGTCACAAAGATTAAGAGACCAGCTGCATGCCTGCAGAGTGTGTGCAACTAAATACTTGATAATTATTTTCACAGCAAATCTATGACACAGGTACTAGTAATGGTTCCATTTAACAGATGAGGAAACTGAGGCTTAGACGCTCTCAGATGGTTTGAAGCACGGTAGAAAACAGGGTTCTGTTCTTGCACAACATAGAAGAATCACGTGGTTGATTCATACCCTTGGTAGCAAGGAACCCACAGGCTCTGGCCCTGGGATTCCTGCCCTTAGATGTGTCCTCAGTGTGTATTAATTGATCTTACAATAATGCATTGATGCAGATGCCCCCATTTGAGACCGTTCCTCTGAACCTTGCCTTAGAAGCATCACTAGGTAGAAAAGATTCCACTAAAACCCTCATAAAAATAATAACGAAAATATCTGTCCAACCCTACTAAGGTCAGCTATGAGTATAGCTGACCTTATAGCACCCTGAGGGAAAAGGCTGTAAAAAGATTCGAGGTCCAGCCTGTTCCTTAATTCAAAACTGAATTCTTCCTCCTATATCTATAATTTTAATTTAATTTAAAACTGAACCAAGTTTTTGGGGGCAAACTGACACAATTTCTTTCTTTAAAAGAGAAGGGGCATTTAGCAGAAAAGTTTTTTTTTTTTTGTTTTTTTTTTTTGTTTTTTTGACAGTCTTGCTCTGTCACCAGTCTGGAGTGCAGTGGCATGATCTTGGCTCACTGCAACCTCTGTCTCCCCAGTTCAAGTGATTTCCCCTACCTCAGCTTCCTGAGTAGCTGGGACTACAGGTGCATGCCACCATGTCCGGCTAATTTTTTTGTATTTTAGTAGAGACGGGGTTTCGCCCTACTGGGTAGGATGGTCTCGATCTCCTGACCTAGTGATCTGCCCGCCTTGGCAAGTCTTTTTTAAATTAAAATTTAAACTTTAGATTCAGGCAGTATATACGCAGGTTTGCCACAGGGGTAGATTACATAATGTTGAGGTTTGGACTTCTATGGATCCCTTCACCCAGATAGTGAACATAGTACCCAATAGGAAGTTTTTCAGCCCTTGCCCCTCTCCCTCCCTCCCTCCTTTTGGAGTCCCCACTGTCTATAGTTCCCATGTTTATGTTTGCGTGTACTCAAGGTTTAGCTCCCACTAATTAAGTGAGAACGTGTGATATTTGACTTTCTGTTTCTGCATTAACTCACTTGGAATAATAGCCTCCAACTGCATCCGTATTACTGCAAAGGACATGATTTTGTCCTTTTTTATGGCCAAGTAGTATTCTATGGTATATATGTACCACTTTATCCAATCCACCATTGATGGACACCCAAATTGGTTTCATGTCTTTGCTGTTGTGGATAGTGCTGCAATGAACACGAGTGCACGTGTCTTTTTCTTTGTTTTGTTTGGAGACAGGGTCTTGTTCTGTCACCTAGACTGGAGTGCAATGGCGAGATCATAGCTCGCTGCAGCCTCGATCTCCCGGGCTCAAGTGATCCTCCAGATTCAGCCTTTCTGGTAGCTGGGACTACAAGCATGCACCACCAAGCCTGATTATTTTTTTTTAATTTTTATTTTTAGTTTAGAAGTCTCACTGAGTTGCCCAGGCTGGTCTTGAACTCCTGAGCTCAAGTGATCCTCTTGCCTAGGCATCCCAAAGTGTTGGGATTACAGACATGAGCCACTGTGCCCAGCCTCATATGTCTTTTGGTAGAACAACTTACTTACTTTTCTTTGGGTATATGCCCAGTGATGAGGTTGCTGCGTCGAATGGTAGTTCTGTTTTTAGTTCTTTGAGAAATAGAAAAGTCTTGAAGGGCACCTTCAAAGCTTTGCTTCTGAAGGGCCTATGAACAGCAAAAGTGTGTGTGATACTTCTCGGCCTTTATAAAAATAATATCCCTCTTTGGGAAGCATAAAAAAAACCCACCAGTTCTCACCCAGTGATGCTATATGCTGGGAATCATACCCTTTTTAAGAGGAGATTCATTTTTTCTGCATCTTTGGAAACCAAGAAAATTGAGTTAAGTTTTGTATCAGAAATGTATCTTGGCAAAGCAGATTTGCTTTCATTTTCTAAATAAAGTGTATTAACCAGTCAGAGATTAATTTAATGCTAGTGATTAAACTTGGATTTTTTTTTTGAAGAACCCCTGTAAGATTGTGAAGAATAACATAGTTTTGCTTAGTGCTTGCACATTGTAAGCATTTCATAAGTGTGAGGCAGTACTATTATTGTTATTGCTGCTATTATCATTATTAGCAGTGGAGGTTCTTGGCTGGCAATCCAATCCTAGCTGAAGATCTTTACTATGGGGAAGAAACGGCATTTAGTGATAATGCATATAAAGTATTTTGTATAGTCTCTGGCACAAAGTAAGCATTTACTAAACTCACAGCAAATTTCTAAAGTATAAATTTATTAGGGTACGTTAAGTTGCTGTAATAGAGACCCAAACTTAGGGACTCAAAGAAAAGTAAATTTATTTCTCACTTACATTACAATATCACATTGATATAGTTTGGATGTTTTGTCCCTTCCAAATCTTACATGAACCTCGTGATCCCCAGTGTTGGAGGTAGGGCCTGGTGGGAGGTGTTTGAGTGAGTCATGGAGTGGATCCCTCATAATTGGTTTGGTGCCATCCCCATGGTAATGAGTGAGTTCTCGCCATGAGTTCACACTAGATCTTGTTGTTTAAAGAGCCTCACACCTCCTGTCTGTTCGTGCATGCTCGCTGACTGCCTCTCTCGCTGTGTGATACACCTGTTCCCCCTTTGCCTTCCACTATGATTGGAAGCTTCCTGAGGCTCTCACCCGGTGCAGATGCTGGAGCCGTGCTTGTACAGCCTGCAGGACAATGAGCCAATGAAGCTTCTTTTCTTTATAAATTACCTAGTCTCAGGTATTCCTTTATAGTGATGCGCAATGGGCTAACATACATGGGAATGTTCCAAGTGTTAGAGAAAACTTTTCAGACAATTTAGTTGTGAGCGTGCACTAAAGTTTTAGTATGATCATGTGTAGAAGGGAAGTGGATCTGAGAAGGCCACTTCCTCAATTCACTTTTGGCAGGGACATTTTATAGGAAAAGAGAATGGTTAGATAATCATTGTTAGACTAGACATAGAAAGAAAAGAAAGTCTGGTTAAAGGTCACTAGACTCTTGATTGACAGTTGGCCACTGAGTGTGGGTAATTGGGCATGTAGGTAATTGGTTTTCCAGAGCAAACCTTAATCCCATTAAAGTTCACAGAAAATTGTTTAAGCATTTTATCAGGAATGTTAACTTCTCAGAAGGTTATGAAGCAAAAAGATTTTTCTCTCCCAGGTTAGGTTTGCAACAATTTTTATTATGTTTTATTATGTTGCAAACCTGCCTTGCCCTGGATCACTCTGCCCCATTCAGTAATTCAGGACCCTGGCTGATGGCAGCTTAGCCATTTTAAGTGTTGGCTTCAATGTCCTTCTCGTCATTGTCAGCAGCCAGTAAGAAGGGGAAAAAGAACGAGTCCAGCAGCAGAGATTTCTTCTTAAGCAAGTGAGCCAGAGCTTGTACTTCTGCTCATACATCATGGCGAACTTAGTTATGCGGCCAACAAGCTGCGCAGAGGGCTGAGAAATGCAGTTCCTGGCTGGGCATCCAAGTCCTAGCTGCAGAGCTTTTACTATATGCAAGAAATGGAGTTGGGAACAGCCAGTGGTCTCTGCCACAGCAAAGGTGCGTGCAGCCTTTGTGCTTCTGCTGCCTTCCTGCAGCAGGAGTTGGCGAACTACGGCCTGCAGGCCAAGTCGTCTTCACAACCTGTTTTGTAAATAAAGTTTTATTAAAACCCAGCCATGCTTATTCACATATTGCTTGTCAGTAGCTGATTTCGTGCTGCAATGACAGAATCGAGTAGCTGAGATGAGAGCACTTGATCTGCAAAGCCTGAAATATTTACTATTTGGCCCTTCATAGGAAAAGTTCACCAACCGCTGTTCTAGAGAGGGTTCTGAACTGCCCACAAAAGGAGAATTGCTGGGTCAAAGGGTACGTGCATTTATAATTTTAGTAATACTGTCCTTCATATTTGTATCAGCAGTGTGTAAGATTGCCTGTTCTTCAGCAACACAGAGTGGGCCAAGTGTGGTGGCTTACGCTCATAATCCCAGCATTTTGGGAGGCTGAGGCAGGAGGATTGTTTGAGCCCAGGAGTTTGAAACCAGCTTGAGCAACATAGTGAGATCCCCCTCTATGAAAAAAATAAAAAAATTTAGCTGGGTATAGTGGCACGCTCCTGTAGTCCTAGCTATACAGGAAGCTGAGGCTGGAGGGTCATTTTATCCCAGGAGTTTGAGGCCGCAGTGAGCCATGATTATGCCACTGCACTCCAGCCTGGACAACAGAGCAATACCCCTCTCTCTAAAAACAAGCCAGCAAACAAAAAACAGTCGATTCTAAACTTTTCCATGTGGTCAGTTGGATAGATGAAAAATAGAACTTCACTATAGTTTTAATTGCACTTACGTTATCATTAGTAAGGTTAAGTATTTCATATTATGACTGAAACTAATCATGCTTTAAGAACATTTTTACTTTTCTATGGATTGTCTGCTTATATCCTTTGCTAGCAAATCTTAAGTTGTTGATTTTGCATAATAATTTCTAGGAGTTTTTTATATGCTATGGAACTAAGCCACTTGTGATATGACTTGCACAAATATACACCATTTTTTTGGCCATGTATTCTTTTGACTTTGCTTATGGAGGTTTTCGGTGTACAAAAATGTTTTCTTTTTGTGCAAAGTTAACGGTCTTTTCTTCCATGACTTCTGATTTACATGTCATTCTTAGAAGGCCTTCCTACAAACATCTCTTCCATTTTTTTCTATAATTTTGTGGTTTTCATTTTTTACATTTAAATATTTACTCCATCTGTAATTTATTTTGTTTTAAGTTTAGAGGAATGGATTCACTTTTTTCTCCATATGGCTAGCCATTGTGTGAATGTATTTCTTTAATAATATGCCTTTATCATATATTAAATTTCACTATGCTTTGGGGTGTATTACTGGAATAATCCATTGACATCTCTATTTATGGGGCAGTATTATGTTGCTTTAATTAATGTAGCTTTATATTATATTTTAATATTTGGCAAGGCTAATTTTCCTCATTGCTTTTTTTAAATGCAATTTTTCTGGCTAGGTTTACTTATTTTTCCATAAGAAAATAGCTAAAAAATACTGCTGATAATTTTTATTTGGAATGAAGTAACTTTATATATTAACTTGGCAGAACCTTTATGATGTTGATGTTGAGTTCCTAAGCATGAATGGAATCTACCTTTCCATTTGAAAAGCTTTTTTGTTTTAAAATTACTATTTTAGTTGTTGACTGCATGTCTCTGATTGACACATTTCTGAGCCTGGACTACTTGATTCATTTCTTTCTTTCTTTTTTTTTTTTTTTGAAATGGAATTTCACTCTTGTTGCCCAGGCAGTGGTGTGATCTTGCCTCCTGGGTTCAAGCGATTCTCCTGCCTCAGCTTCCCAAATAGCTGAGATTATAGGCATGTGCCACTACTCCTGGCTAATTTTGTATTTTTAGTAGAGACGGGTTTCACCATGTTGGCCAGGCTGGTCTTGAACTCCTGACCTCAAGTGATCAGTCCACCTCAGCCTCCCAAAGCGCTGAGATTATAGGCGTGAGCCACCAGGCCTGGCCAATTCATTTCTTAAGCTGGCTTAAGTTACTGTTTTAATTGCTCAGATGTGACCTGTTCCACAAGTTCAGAAAATCTAGGAGCTAACCACTTGCTTGCCTAATTTTATCAGTAGAGCAAACACATCTTATGGTAGGAAATGATGAATCTGTGGACTTTTATTGCCTTGCAATCTGTGCGTTTCGAGGTGATTCTGTCACAGAACAGGGGCCAGGGAACCATGATGCAGTGGGAGGAAAAGGAGATCTGGAGCACAGATCTGGAAAAAGTATTTCAGAAAGTTCAATCTCTGAAATGTGGAAAATTATTTCCCTAGGTTGAGTTTTCAGGAAACAGCCCCTGAGTTAGGATTTGTAAATTCCAAGGCACAGGCAGTAGCATGAGGTGAGGAGGAAGGGAGGAAGGCCGACAGAGCGTGTGCCATGGAGCAGCTTATTTCTGCAGGAAACTGGCCCAATTGCTCCCTAGATCTCTGGGAGAAAGTCAGAACAAGCCTCGGAGTTGCCCTGCCTAAAGGCCAAAGCCTCTGGGTTATTTAGCAACTCCCATTTGTCACTGAAGACTGCTTTCGGTGCCATCAACTCCCAGGCACCTCTGGCTTGCCTTGAGCCTGAGTGGAGCTATGATTGGCAAAAGCCTCAGGCAGATAATTGAAGACACTCCCAGTTGGAAGTCATCGGTCTGCATGGAACAGTGAAGAAGCAGCTGTCTTAAAATGTAAATTTCTGCATCTTAAGTCACCGGCTACCAGTCTCTGCTGGGGGAGGATTGAGGCAGTTAATATTTGGCTATTTATACAGTCTACACTACTTTCTCAGGAAGTTCTGCCTTCACACTCACTTGAGTGGGTATGTCTATGTTCTATGCCTTAAAACTCTCGCTTCCTATTCTCTTTCTCTCTTTTTTGTTAAATTTTAGACAGGGTCTCACTCCACCTAGGCTGGGGTGCAGCAGTGTGATCATGGGTCACTGCAGCCACAACCTCCCCAGGCTCAGGCTATCCTCCTGCCTCAGCCTCCTGAGTACCTGGAATTACAGGGATGTGCCACCATGATTGGCTAGTTTTTGTATTTTTTTTGTAGAGATGGGGTCTCATCATGTTGCCCAGATGGGTCTTGAACTCCTGGGCTCAGGTGACCCACACACCTCAGCCTCCCAAAGTGCTGGGATTACAGGCATGAAGTACCATGCCTGGCATTCTCTTCCCACTCTTATTCCCACCACATTGATTCAGTACTTGTCTCAAAGTTAGCATTGTCTATGAGCTTGTCAATAACCCACGACTTGTTACTAGAATTTGTCTCAATTCAAATAAGCAGGGCAGGCCAGACTCCTTTTTTGGGGTATGGAATTGAGAAATAAAGACCCCTTTACCAGTTAGCTGTAGGAGCTAGTATTAAAACAATAACATATGAAAAGAGGAACACATGAATGATGCAGAAATAATGAGCAATGTTATTGTTAGAGGAATGTAAAGAACAAAAAAGAGAGTTAAGAGGCCCAGCCCTAGATGTGCCTTGTTTCTTGCCTTTCCTGAGTGTGGTGGTTCAAATTTTTCTGCTTTCCCATGAGGCATATTTTTCTTTCTTTTAATTTTGGGACAGGGTATCCCTGTGCCACCCAGGCTAGAGTGCAGTGGTATGATCATGGCTCATTGCAGCCTCAGCTTCTTGGGCTGAAGCGATCCTACTGTCTCAGCCTCTCTAGCACCACCAAGACCAGTTAATGTTCTTCTTCTTCTTCTGTTTTTTTTTTTTTTTTTTTTGCAGAGATGGGGTTTCGCCATGTTGCCCAGGCTGATCTCAAACTCCTGGGCTCAAGTGATTCTCCTGCCTCGGCCTCCCAAAGTGCTGGAATTACAGGTGTGAGCCACTGTACCCAGGTCCCATGAGGCATTTCTTTTTCTTACAACCACCTCCACACTTTCTTTGAGTTAATATGAGTGAGTTACTGTTACATGTCTTGATGGAAAACACATTGCCAGAGAACTGTGGGATAGTTCTCTAAGAGTGATTCATCTCCCTCTTCCATTTCTGCTATCCCTCTCCCTCTGCCGTGTCTGAGGGCAGCACATCTGCCGATCTCCTCCCCATAACTGTTGTTACTGCTATGAAAAGCTCTAAGAAAATAAAACCCTGAGAAAATGCTAGTCATTAAGTGGAACAGGCTTGCCCTTCCCAGAATAGGCAGTGATAACATCATACAGCTCCCTCCATAAGGAAGCTGAATTTTTACCCTCTCAAGAAAAGAGAAAACCTGATTAAATCCTTTATAGTCGTAAGCCCTTGTTCTTTATAAATCTGTTGTGATAGTAAAGAGGTTAGAGGGAGGAATTTTTAGTAAATATCCTTTAATGAAACTTGATGGAATCCTCTCACCTGGGTTTTTACTGACTGGAGCTGCATTGAGGAACACAGCATCACCTACTATGCACAGAAGAAGGGGAAGGATCAAGTGAAAACAGGCAAAATGAGTCAGGAGGCCTAACTCAATTCCTTCACACTGAACACAATATGACTCACAATCACACCACATTAAATACGTTCCAGCGACACCTCTAGATATTTATTGAATGTCTTCCATGTCCAGGCTGTGCGCCAGGCTTTGGCAACACAGAAGTGAATAAGGCAGACCTTTTCCTGTGCTAAGAGGCTAAGAGAATATGAGTCCTTGGGGGAAGACGGACACTGATTTATAAGCACCTTAAGGTGACCGGAGGGAAGGGTTTGAGAGCAGGTCAGAGAAGGCATCCTCAAGAAACTTCTTTTGAAACTGAGACAAAGAATGAGCAGGGGCAGGGGCCTTCTAGGAATAAGGTTACTATCTAGAGGAAAAGGTCATGTGATGTCTTTGTGCAGCTAATGCCCCACCTCTTACCTCCCACAGCGTTCTCCATTCTCAACAGTAGGTCACTCATTTTTGGAGTAGCGGGTAGTTTTTGATCACCTGTTTGTTCTCTGCGAGAGATGCTGTCGGTGCCTGCACACCTCCCCTCAGCCCTCCATAGAGAACTTCTGCAGACAGCTTCCTTCCAGGCCCACAGCCATCCTGCATCTGCCTGCATGGGTTTGCTATCTGCAGAGACTACGGGGGCCACCTGGGGCAGGCCAGAGGCGTGGGAGAGCTGACAGCCCTTGTGGATTCTCTACTGATATGGGGCAAGAGTTGGAGTAAATACCCCATCTTCCTCACTCTCCAGTGAGACAATTCTCAGCTGTGTTTTTGAAGTCTCTCAGAGGATCCCAAATGGGGCAGAGGAGCCAGCTACCCTAGCTAGATGTCTTTAATTGGCATTCCTCCCTTCCTGCCTGCCTTCTGCCTCACTTCCTCAAGGTGCATCCTGGGATCACCTTCATAAACGTGTCCTGAAATCCTCACCTCGGCATCCGCTTTGGACGGGAGCTACCCTGAGACAGTCTTCAAGCTCTACATATTGCTTTCAAGCTGATTGTCATTATTGTGTCTGTTGCTTGTGGGGATTCCTGGGAGCAGAAAGGAAGGGGAGAGGTATTGAGAACTTACATTTTCAGATATTCTGCTTTTCTCATAATCTTAAGGCTAGGGGTGTGCGTGTGTCTGTCTGTTGGATTAAAAGTAGATCTTCGTTAGCTATTGGAAAGTAGTGTGCCAAGAAGGGAAGAGGGATTACCAGTGTCAATATTACTGAGAGAAGAAGGAAGATAAAGATTACGGAATAATGTCTGGATTTAGTGAGGGGATCTTTGGTTACACTGACATGGGCTATTTTCCTGGAATGTTGGGGCCAAACACATGTTGGAATGAATTACTGATTATCTCTGATTGTTTTTGTCTTCCTCCTCCTTACACAAACACAAAGTCACTGGAAGCAAATTTGTCTAGTTTGGTTCTTTAGTAAGTGGAGATCAAAACCAAAGATGAATATCATTTGACAGAGGGTGGCCACGAGCCAGCATTCAAACATCTGCCCAGTTCCGACTACCCTCTGATTCGCCTCCTCTTACCATCATCTCCTGGCAGTGGGCTAGGATGCAACGTTAAGTTTTAAAAATATATTTTTTGCATGGGAAATAAAGGGAAGGGATAATGTACTTAATTTTCTTTTCATACTGCCTGATTGTCTTCAAGTAACATCAAACTTGGAACTCCAGCTTAGAAGGTAGAAAAAAAGAGTGATCCTCTTTAGGAGGCTATAAGGACATCTGTCTCAGTGATTCTTTTTTTTTGTTTTGAGACAGAGTCTCCATTTGTGGCCTAGCCACCTCCCGGGTTCAAGCGATTCTCCTGCCTCAGCCTCCCAAGTAGCTGGGATTACAGGCATGCACCACCACGCCCAGCTAATTTTGTATTTTTAGTTGAGAATGGTTTCTCCGTCTTGGTCAGGCTGGTCTCAAATTCTCAACCTCAGGTGATCCACCCGCCTTGGCCTCCCAAAGTGCTAGGATTACAGGTGTGAGCCACTGTGCTCAGCCCTGTCTCATGATTCTAAGAGAGCCTTCTCCAGAAGTTTTATGCTGAAAAGTAAAGAACAGGGCGGCAAACCCAAGGGGATGAGCCCTGACCTGGGGGTCTAGGGACCCAAGGTCAGGTGCTATAACAGAGTCATTCCCTATGTGACCTGGGGCAGGATACTCTTTTTATGGGCCTTGGTTTCCTCATCTATGAAGTAGTGAGGTTGGACTAAGTGGTCTTTGGCACTTAGATTCTAATGTGATCTATTTCATCAACTGCATTGGCTGCAAGCTCTTCCCTCAGGGGCCCCCTCAGGATCTGGGTCAGGTGGGGGAAATGGAAAGTGGGGTGGGCTCTTATTCATTCACAGATAGTCCTGGGAGCCTACTGTGTGTCAGGGTCTGTTCTAGGCATTGGGGGTGAAGAAGTGAACAAGAGTCTCAACTCCACCCTGATTCAACCAAAGAAGGGCTTGAATGAAGGGAAGGTTTGGAGGTTTTTTTTTTTTTTTTTTTGGAGATGGACTTTCACTCTTGTTGCCCAAACTGGAATGCAGTGGCACGATCTCAGCTCACTGCAACCTCTGCCTCCCAGGTTCAAGCAATTCTCCTGCCTCAGCCTCCCAAGTAGCTGGGATTACAGGCGTGTGCTACCACACCTGGCTAAATTTTTGTATTTTTTGGTAGAAACGGGGTTTCACCATGTTAACCACGCTGGTCTCGATCTCCTGACCTCAGGTGATCCACCCGCCTCAGCCTTCCAAAGTGCTGGGATTCCAGGTGTGGGCCACCATTCCTGGCCTTTTGTTTGTTTGTTTTAAATAAAACAGTACAAAACAAGTCTTCCTCTCACGTCATTATAGTTGGCACTTATTGATACTTGAGTGCTGGTATTTATTTTAAAAATTAGATTAACCATTTACTCTTTAGCAGGAGACAGAGCCTTGTTGAAAAATAACACTCAAGATAGGGGCATTTTGGTGGGGAAAATCTTGGCACTATGAGTGCTGTCCTGGAGAGTGAGATGGGTTAGGTAATTATAGCAGGAGGCTCAGGGCGGTATAAAGATGTGGGTGCCTTACTATGGGAACGAAGAGGGGTCTGTTTTGCCAATGGCTGGTCCTAAAATTACCAGTCAGGTCACAAGGCTGTTTTCTAAAAATGGGGATGAAGGTGGGGAGGGGGTGAAAATAGAAATGATTTACTGTCCTAAAGCAACAGATCTGGACGTAGGCCCAGTGCTACTGAAAGGGTGCTTTTCATGATGCGTGGGCAACTCTCTCAGCTTCCTAAGTCATCAGCGAGGTGATTGAAATGACTCTTAAACATGGACCCTGTCAAATGATGCAAAAGTCCCATGATTTACAACCCCCAAAAGTTTATCTTGCTCTGGGAAAAAAGACGACTTTGGAACCAAAGCTTCACATTTAGAAGCCAATAAAAACATCTTAAAATAAGGCCCTCTTCTCCCTCCTGCTCCATAATGAGAAATGGAGAGATTTAGCAAGAGGTGGGGGCTGTGGGTAGGACTATCGCAATCACCAGTGATTGAGCTTTAAGGTCCAAGGACTTTGTTGTGGGCACTGGAAATCTAATGATTTATAATTAACTCCGACAAGAAAAACCAAATGCCATACACTTTCCTAACAGAGCTACAAAAATAACCACATTCACAGTGTTTGCAAAATTGGAAACAAATGTCCTAAAGAACATAAGAGCTCCATGCTGTCCTACCCAAGCTTTGGAGGAAGAAAAATACTGGCACTCCATCACGACCACAAACAATGAGCCAATATCGTTTGTCATGGGAAATTCATCCAGGCAAAATCGGATTGCACCATTAGCCCTCAATGACTCTGAGAAATAGCCATACTGAAATGCCTCAAATTAAAAGCAGCCAAGGACTGGAATTAGCATCTTCTCTCCTCCTAGCTGCTGAGTTTTCTTTATCCGTTCTTTTTAAATGGAAGAGCTAGAAGGAGGAAAAGAAATACCTACTTGTACCCTTTTTCCTGAAACAGCTCAGACCCATGTGTTTTTTTGTTTTTGTTTTTTTGAGATGGAGTTTTGCTTTTGTTGCCCAGGCTGGAATGCAGTGGTGCAATCTTGGCTCACCGCAACCTCTGTCTCCCGGGTTCAAGCAATCCTCCCACCTCAGCCTCTTAAGTAGCTGGGATTACAGGCATGTGCCACCACGTCCAGCTATTTTTTTTTTTTTTTTTTTTTTAAATCTTTAGTAGAGACGGGGTTTTTCAATGTTGGTCCGACTGGTCTGGAACTCCCGACCTTACGTGACCTGCCCGTCTTGGCCTCCCAAAGTGCTGGGATTACAGGCATGAGCCACGGCGCCCGGCCCCATGTGGTTCTTTTTTAAAAGTGGGTATGAACAAAGGTAATGACCATGAAATGTATTGGGCTCTGAGGTGGTGCAGAAAAGCATGGTGACCTTAGTTCACTGATGATGAACTAGGATGATGAGGGTGCTGGTGGTTTGGCAATGAGATTAATAACCTGAGTTAAAAATTTTTTAAGGGTGTTTAAATTCCACACCGTGAATTAACCTTAGTTCTTGTGCTGATATGGAATATGAAAGGTTTGATTATGAAAGTTTATTCAGGAAAAATTATCTGTAGGACACCTTTGATGCTATTGAACATGAAAGACATGCAGCAAAGAGCAGAGTTATTCTTTTAAAACAATAATGAACTAAGTCTAGGCAACATCGTAAACACTTTAAAAGCATCTCCTTTAATTTGCACAGTCCTATGAAATGATCTTTACTATAATTCAGATTTTGCAAACAAGAAAATAAAATCTCTGCAAAGTTCAATAACATGCTGAAAGTTGGTGAGAAGTGGAACTGGGACAAGGACCCATGATTATTTGACTCCAAAGCCTCTGCTCTAAACTAATTCTTAGGTGGGTTTCTATGCATTTTGCCCAGAAGGGCAGTGTTTTCCAAACTCCACCTCAGGGGGGCCATAGAAAAATTTTGAACGACCTTGCTGTTATTTTTCTAAATCTGTATGTAAAGTCAAAAACAAAAACCTTTTCAACTCTCACATCTCATAATCCTTCCTATGAGTCTAAGAATTAAGTAATGTACCTTGCCTCAGGGGTCCCAAGACCGTAATGTTAGCTGAGAGGAAAAGGAATACAGATGAGTGAACTTTCAAACTGACTAACTTAAAGGTAGCAGCAATCAAATGTGAAAACTTGAAAAGTGCCTGAGATTCAACTGTATGGACCTTGTCAGTCTACGTAAACTTTGCAAATTGAATACACAAATTTCTTACATACTCTCATGCTTATACACTTCTAACAGACCTGGATATGGCCTCCTGGGAAAATGCTGGGCTCAGCCTTTCTGCAAAAGTCACCTACGAGACCAGGAATTTCCACTGTTTCTGTCCAAAGCATGGGATTAATTGAAGAAATTCTCACTCCTTGTTTTTTGCTGGAGAAATTAATTCTTCCTATGGGAAACACTTTTAATTCCCTAAAACTATCTGAACTTCAGGAACTTGAGCCTTGTGTCATAGCTGCCTTCTGCCTCTAAGGAATATAATCTATCTAAGCCATTAAGTTGTTGTGAATACCAATAATAGGACATTTTTATGGAGTTCAGGATATGAAGCAAAAGCATATTAGACCGCTGTGTGTGTGTGTATTTGCTCACATTTAAAAACTAGTTAAACATTTCCGATCTCTTCAGATTTATGCAGGGTTATTTATTACAAGGCTCCCATACTTTCCAGAGGCGGCACTGTTCTGGTGATCTTTATCAAGCTGTTCTTCTTATCCTCCTACGAGGCTGCTTGTTTGATTCTTTCTCCCCGACCCCCATCCCCCATCCCTCTCTCTCTCCTTCTCTTGTTCCTTTTTTTCTCGAGTTTGGCTTTAACAGGGAAATAAAATATCAACTATATGTGAAAAAAATCCAGTGGTAAAATTTGCAAGTGGGAATACAATTTGAAAGCAATGGCCAAGTTATGTTAAGCAACCAGGTTTTTTTTTTCTTTTTAATTTTTAAAATTTCTCTGCTAATGAGGCTGCACATTTGAACATGTGCAGAGTTGTGAGGGATCTTAACATGTGCAGAGTTGTGAGGGATCTTATGTGTCGAGAGGGGCTTAATTCCAGCAGTGCTTGACAGCTGAGCGTTGCGTTTTCCAACGTCACAATAGACGTCATCAACACTCATTATTTTTCGAGTGCCTTTTTCTAAATGGCAGTGTGGAAGGAAGGATTAGCGAAAGTTAGAGCTGTCCTGAACTCAGATGTTGTCTAGCCCAGGGGTTTTTCATTTTTTTTTTTTAAGGCCAGGGAACAAAATAATATCCAGAAATCTGATGTGTACAGCAGATAGCCTCGAGCCTCTATGTACATAAGGGTGCTTGTGAGTGTGGGTTAATGAGTGCTTCATACTTCTCTGTTAGAGCATTGTCTGCCAGCATTGGGTATACAAAATTCTTAGAATTATAGATTAAAAGTTCCTAATCTGATTATTCTTTCATTTTATTGAGGCATAACCCTAGTTCCAGAAAGCTGAACTAAGTTGTCCAAGGTAACACTGCTAGAAAGAGGTGGAGAAGGAACTTGACTGTGTTTTCTTAATTTAAATTCTTTCTTTTCTTACTTTTCTTTTTTCTTTTCTCTTTCTCTTTCTTTCCTTCGTTTTCTTTCTTTCTTTCTCTCTCTCTCTCTCTCTTTTGCTTTCTCTCTCTTTGCCTGCCTGCCATCCCTTCTTTCCTTCTCTCTTTTCTCTCTTCTCCCCTCCCCTCCCCTCAGTTTTTGAGACAGGGTCTCACTCTGTCACCAAGGCTAGAGTATAGTGGTGAGATCTCAACTCGCTGCGGTCTCAACCTTTTGGGCTGGGCATGCACCACCACACTCAGCTAATTTTAATTTTTTTTTTTTGTAGAGATGGAGTTTCGCCACGTTGCCCAGGCTGGTCTTGAACTCCTGAGCTCAAGCAATCTTCTTGCCTCGGCCTCCCAAAGTGTTGTGATTATAGGCAAGAGCCACCTTGCCCAGCCTACTCTTTCTTTTCTACTATAACGCACTATGTTTCACTATAATGCTTATGTTTCCTGGAACGCAGGGAAATTATGAATCTTTGCTAGTGAGTAATCCAATAAATGCTATGTGTGAAAATAAAGTTAGTGTATATGTAAGGATAAGGTGCGAAACTGTAAAAGCTCATTAAGATGACCATTCAAGCTATATATACAGCTGACAAATTAGAAATGTGAGAAATAACTGAAAGATTGGTATAACAACATTGTAAAAACCAGGGAAACGACCAATTTCAATCAATAGACCTATTCTCAATGAAAGAGAATATATGAATGAATGAAAAGTATACCTTTATATATAGTCATTGATATCAACGTAAAGCATTTAGCTTTTCTTTTTCTTTCTTTTTTTTTCTTCTAATATGAGAGTCTTACCTTATTGTCCAGGCTAGAGTGCAGTGGTGTGATTATAGCTCACTGCAGCCTTGACCTCTCAGGCTCAGGTGCTTCTCCCATCTCAGCCTCCTGAGTAGTTGCAACTACAGGCATGCTTCTACACATGGCTAATCTTTGTAGTTTTTGTAGAGATGGGGTTTGGCCATATTGCCCACACTGGTCTCAAACTCCTGGGCTCAAGTGATCTGCACAACTTGGCCTCCCAAAGTGCTGGGATTACAGGTGTGAGTCACTATGCCCAGCCTAGCTTTATGATTTACAATTTTTCTCAAAGTTAATAGAATTATTACCATAAATCCAGAACATATGCTTTCCTACTGATTTTCCAATATTCCCAATATTCTGTATTTATTAAAAAAAATCCTCTGTATTTCCATGTTAGTGCTACTATTCATTCATATGTTATAAATGTAGTTAAAAATTCCCCCCCCAGATAATCTGTATGCAAAATTGCTCTGCATTTCTTTTGCAGCAAATGTGGTAGTTTCTGCCTGCTTGGAACTCACTATCAATAGTCTCATCCTATGTCACCACCATTTGGTTAGAACTTTGTGTTTCTATCATCAGGAAACAGTCATTATGCAGACGTATGGATGATTGTGGAATTGTCCTGGTAATGCCACCAAACAAATACTTGATGTTTGGGCAGGCTCAAATCTAGTAAGATCTGAGCAGCTGAGATGAGGCAGAAGGCAGGGGAGTGTAGGGAGTCCAGAAACTAAGAAATCAACTTGTTGGCAAGAGGAGCACAACAGAGAATTTTACCCTCTGCCATGTTTAATCTCATTTGCTGAGGTAGTGGTGGGGTCTCAGGTTCTAATATCTTAAAAGGCAGGAGGGAATCAAGGGGCACTAGGGTGGGCAAATCCCTCCTGTGATAAGCCAGAAGCAGAGATACTAGAATTTCCTCATCGCCTCCAACCCGAAACGGAGTGACCAATATTAGAGATCAAAACACTCATTTAGGCAGAATTTGGTCCTCTAAGTTGCTTTTTCTTGTGGACAGTATCTCTTCAGAGAAACTTGAGTTCATAGTTCCTCAGAGCTTGAGTGGTCTAATTACCAATTCTTTGTTGAAAGCTTTGCAGCATTCTGGCAGCGTGAAGTTGCAGCAATCACACCTTCTTCTCTAGGCCTTTGAGAAGATGTATATTTCAGTGCTCATGCCCTTTATATATATATATGAAATATATATTATATATATAATACATGTATAAAATTTGTATATATATAAATTTTACTTTAAGTTCTGGGATACATGTGCAGAACGTGCATGTTTGTTACATAGGTATACATGTGCCATGGTGGTTTCCTGCACCTGTCAACCTGTCATCTAGGTTTTAAGCCCTCCATGCATTAGATATTTGTCCTAATGTTCTCCTTCCCCTTGCTCTCCACTCCCCAGCAGTCCCCAGTGTGTGATGCGTTCTCATTGTTCAACTCCCACTTATGAGTGAGAACATGTAGTGTTTGGTTTTCTGTTCCTGTGCTAGTTAGCTGAGAATGATGGCTTCCAGCTGCATTCATTTCCCTGCAAAGGACAGCTCATGCCCTTTTCTACTTCCCCTGTTACCTTTGAAGCCCAGAAAAATAAATGGAGAGGGCACAGGCTTTTGGCATTTGATAGATTCTGGGAAGCTGCCCCTTCATCCTAAGCAATAAACACCAGTCTGTCCTCTTCTATTGTGTCAGGCATATATTCCCATCACTAAAGATTCATCACCCCTCTGATTCTAAAAAGCATTTTAATGCCCTGAAAATTTCTTCAAATATGGAGATACTATGCTTTAATTGGATTACCATCTTCATAGGAATTAGTACATTTCTTTGATTCTAAAATGCATTTTTACCCCACATTTTAACACTGGGAAAAGCTGCTATTAAATTGATGATTCATTTGAAAAGAGTTGACATCTTAGAATAAAATACCATACCATAGCTTCGTTAGTTAATTTCTAATTTTGACTCTGAATGAAATTGTGTAACCACAAGATCATGGTGGTAGTGACAGGAGAGGAGGAGGTGTGAGGAGTATGTGGGAAGATTCTTGAAATGAGAGCGGGATTGTGCTAGAGAAAATTTTGCCTGCTTTTTTTCTTTTTTGCTCATTTCGATGGAGTCTTGCTCTGTCGCCTGTGTTGGAGTGCAGTGGTGCAATCTCGGCTTACTGCAACTTCTGCCTCCTTGGTTCAGGCAGTTCTTCTGTCTCAGCCTCCCATGTGGCTGGGACTACAGGCACGCATCACCATGCCTGGCTAATTTTTTGTTGTATTTTTAGTAGAGACGGGGTTTTCACCATGCTGACCAGGCTGGTCTCAAACTTCTGACTTTGTGATCCTCCTGCCTCAGCCTCCCAAAGTGCTGGGATTACAGGTATGAGCCACTGCGCCGGCTGCCTGCTTGTTTTCATCTGGGATTATGGTTCTCCTCTCTGACCTCCATTCGGCTGCTTGTAACTGGGCATTTTGCCCCCAGCTAGAGTGAAGAAATTTGGATCTTTTTCATCATTACAATCAGCCATTTGTTTATTGTCTACTACATAAAATTACAAAGAGATACAAGGCAAGACTTTGCACTTCAGAATATATGGGTTACTGAAAATTGAGAGGTTTTTGTGGCTTTATTGTATAGTAGGGTGGGAAGAGGCCTCCATGAAATATTAATTTTTGGTAACAGCTTTATGTGGTATAACTCACATGCCATAAAATTCACCCACTTAAACTGTACAATTCAATGAATTTTAGAGTCCTTATGGAATTGTACAATGGTCACCACAGTCAATTCTAGAACATTTTCATCACCACTCAAAGAAACCCTGTACTCTTTAGCAGTCACCCCTCATTCCTCCCATTTTCCCCAACATTAGATACCACTATTCCTTTTACTTATTTTTATTTTATTTTATTTGAGATGGAATTTTGCTCTTGTTGCCCAGGCTGGAGTGCACAATCTTGGCTCACTGCAACCTCCGCCTCCAGGTTCAAGCAATTCTCCTGCCTCAGCCTTCCAAGTAGCTGGGATTACAGGCATGCACCACCACTCCCGGCTAATTTTGTATTTTCAGTAGAGATGGGGTTTCTCCATGTTGGTCAGGCTGGTCTCAAACTCTCGACCTCAGGTGATCCACCCGCCTCAACTTCCCAAAGTGCTGGGATTACAGGTGTGAGCCACCATGCCTGGCCTACCACTATTCCATTTAAATTTGAAGACCAAAAATACAGCATGGTGGTCTTCTAGGAGTTAGAAGTTTCAAGAAGATTACAGATTTTGGTGTTACTACTTAAAAATTACTTCTTTGAGCCACATTATCTTCATCCATAAAATTGGTATAATGACCCTCACAACATAGGTAATTATTATTAATGTGGAAGTCATGAGGATTAAATAAGGTAACGTGTGAAAGCATCAGCACAGGGCATGTCACATACTAGGTTTAGACGAGATTGGGCACGTTCAGGGTGGTATGGCCGTAGACATACCAGGTTAAGAATGTTCTTCATATGTTCATTTCTCTTCAGAATGGAGCCCAGAGTTGAATTGCAGAAAGATGACTGTTTTCCTGGTCTGTCTTCCCTCTATGTGAAGACCAAGTCCTTGGTAGGTGCCAGCTCAGTGCCTCCAAGAAGCTCTGTTTGGAAAAGATTGAAGCTCAGTACTTGCTGTTGACACCTCAACTCAGCAGTTAAACCGATGAGGGTTTGATTTCCAATTTTTTTGGAAAAGAAAAAGTCATGTTATCTATTTTATTCTGATAGGAAGTAGGACTAACTCAATATTTCCCAGAACTGGATGATTTTCAGAGAGATGCAGCATTCCTAAAGCCAGAGTGGTAAGAGTGATGATGTAGGACAGAAGGTATTATCCTCTGAGTGCCAGCCCTCTCCTCCTGTGGACCTGCATGCAATGTGAGGACTAAGAGATGAGGGTTGCTGGACTCCAAAATCAATCCTACTGGTATTTAGCCCTGGAAAATCCCACTGAACAGAGTCAAACACTGTTCTTTAAGAATCTCAGGAGGGCTGAGATTTTGCCTTTATTTGTCAATCCTTGAGTAGCAGGAAGGTGAGGCGTGTTTCTGCCTTAGTGTGATGGATGGTAAAACTCAAGTGGAGAGTAATTTCTGTGGTCTGAGGTCCTGAGATCTTCCAAGGAGGGTGTTTATGATGATCTTCTCATGATTTTAAATCCTCTGCTCCTGCTGCTGCCAGAATTGGGATGTTCCTGGGAGCTTTGAGCTCTCTCTGTGTCTCTACTGACTTTTGCCAACACCAGCTCCAGATGATTCAACTGAAAACAATTTAGTCAAAAATAAACTGTTCAGCATTACTATTTGGTAGAACAAAAAAAAACATAAAACAATTATTTCTGACATTAATCCCAAAGCCTTGATAATTTTTGTGATTGCAACCACTTTGTAATCTTTATTAATCTTTAAGGATTTTTGTCCATTTAAGATTTAACTTTTCAAGAGGCCAGGCACGGCGGCTCACACCTGTAATCCCAGCACTTTGGGAGGCTGAGGTGGGAGGATAGCTTGAGGCCTGGAATTTGAGACCAGCCTGGGGAGCATAGGGAGATCATGTCTGATAGAGTTTGGCTCTGTGTCCCCACCAAATCTCATCTTGAACTGTAATCCCCATGTGTCTAGGAAGGGACTTGGTGGGAGACAACGGGATCATGGGAGCAACTTCCCCTATGCTGTTCCTGTGATGGTTAGGGAGTTCTCATGAGATCGGATGGTTTAAGAGAGGCAGTTTCCCCTGTGTGCTCTCTCTGTCATGCTATTTTGGAAGAAGGTGCTTACTTCCTCTTTGCCTTCCACCATGATTGTAAGTTTCCTGTGGCCTCTTCAGCCATGCAGAACTATGAGTCAATTAAACCTTTTTTGTTTATAAATTACCCAGTCCCAGGTATTATCTTTATAGTGGTGTGAAAATGGACTCTTACAGAAAATCGGTACTGGGAGTGGGGCACTGTTATAAAGATAATCAGAAAATGTGGAAGCAACTTTGGAATTGGGTAGTGGGCAGAGTTTTGGAACAGTTTGGAGGGCTCAGAAGAAGATAAGAAGATGTGGGAAGGTATGGAACTTCCTAGGGACTTCTTGAATGGTTTTGGCCAAAATGCTGATAGTGATATGAACAATGAAGTCCAGTCTGAGGTGGTCTCAGATGGATGTGAGGAAAATACGGGAACTCCAGTAAATGTCACTTTTGCTATGCTTTAGCAAAGAGACTGGTAGCATTTTCCCCCTGCCCTAGAGATCTGTGGAACTTTGATTTTGAGAGAGATAATTTAGGGTATCTGGTGGAAGAAATTTCTAGGCAGTAAAATATTCAAGAGGTGACCTGGATGATTCTGAAAACATTCAGTAATAGGTGTCACAAAGAGATGGTTTGAAATGGAAACTTATGTTTAGAAGGAAAGCAGAGCATAAAGGTTTGGAAAATTTGCAGACTGACCTTGCATTAGAAAAGAAAAACCTATTTTCTGGGGAGGAATTCAAGACATTTCCATAAGTACCGAGGAGCTGAATGTTAATCACCAAGACAATGGGGAAAATGTCTACAGGGCATTTCAGAGAGCTTCATGGCAGCCCCTCCCATCACAGGCCCAGAGGCCTAGGAGGGAAAAATAGTTTTGTGGGCTGGGCCCAGGGCCCTGCTGCTCTGTGCAGCCTCAGGACTTGGTGCCCTGCCTCCCAGCCCCTCCAGCTCCAGTCATGGCTAAAAAGGATCAATGTACAGCTCAAGCTGTTGTTTCAGGGGGTGCGAGCCCCAAGTCTTGGCAGCTTCCATATGGGCTGTGGGTGAGCAGAAGACAAGAGTTGAGCTTTGTGAGCCTCCAACTAGATTTCAGAGGATGTATGGAAGTGCCTGGATGACGAACAGAAGTCTGCTGTGGGGACAGAGCCCTCACAGAGAACCACTGCTGGGGCAGTGCAAAAGGGAAATGTGGGGTTGGAGCCCCCACACAGAGTCACTGCTGGGGCATTGCCTAGTGGAGCTGTGAGAAGAGGGCCACTGCCCTCCAGGCCTTGGAAAGGTAGAGGCCTTGCACCATGTGCCTAGAAAAGCCACAGGCACTCAATGCCAGCCCATAAAATCAGCTACAGGGGCAGAGCTGCCCAGGGCTGTGGGAGCCCATTCCTTGGCATCAATGTGACCTGGATTTGAGACATGGACTCAAAAGAGATTTTGGAGCTTTAAGATTTTTTTCTTTCTTTTTTTTTTTTTTTTTTGAGAGATGGAGTTTTGCTCTTGCTGCCCAGGCTGGAGTGCAATGGTGCGATCTCGGCTAATGGCAACCTCTGCCTCCTGAGTTCAAGTGATTCTCCTGCCTCAGCCTCCTGAGTAGCTGGGATTATAGGCATACATGCACCATCATACCTGGCTAATTTTTTGTATTTTTAGTAGAGATGGGATCTCCATGTTGGTCAGGCTGGTCTCGAACTCCCGACCTCAGGTGACCTGCCCACCTCAGCCTCCAAAGTGCTGGGATTACAGGTGTGAGCCACCATGCCTGGCAGGAATTTTAAGATTTACTGACTGCCTGGCTGGGATCTGGACTTGCATGGAGCCTATGGCCCCTTTGTTTTGGCCAATTTCTCCCATTTGGAATGGGAACATTTACCCAATGTCTGCACCCCTATTGTATTTTGGAAGTAAACTAACTTGCTTTTGATTTTACAGATTCCTAGGTGGAAGGGACTTGCCTTGTCTCAGAGGAGACTTTGGACTTGGACCTGTGAGTTAATGCTGGAATGAGTTAAGACATTGAGGGACTGTTGGGAAGGCATGATTTGTTTTAAAATGTGAAAAGGACACGAGATTTGGGAGTGGTCAGAGGTGGAAAGATACAGTTCGCTCTGTGTCCCCACTCAAATCTCATCTTGAATTGTAATCCCTATGTCTAGGAAGGGACCTGGTGGGAGATGATTGGGTCATGGGAATGGTTTCTCCCATGCAGTTCTCCTGATAATGAGTGAATTCTCATGAGATCTGATGGTTTAAAAGTGGTACTTTCCCCTTCACTCCCTCTCTCTCTCCTCCCACTTTGTGAAGAAGGTTAATGCTTTCCCTTAGCCTTGCACCATGACAGTAAGATTGCTCAGGCCTGACCAGGCATCCAGATGTGAGTCAATGAAACCTCTTTTGTTTATAAATTACCTAGTCTCAGGTACTATCTTTATAGCAGTGTGGAAATGACTAATACAATGTCTTTCCAAAAAATTAAAAAATTAGCCAGGTGTGGTAGTGTGGGCCTGTAGTCCCAGCTACTAGGGTGGACAAAAAGGGTGGATTGCTTGAGCCAGGAGTTTGAGGTTACTGAGAGCTATGATTATGCTACCATACTGCACTCCAGCCTGAGTGACAGAGTGAGACGCCATCTTAAAAAAAAGTTAACTTTTCAATTGTTTCCCGACTATTTACTATATTTCAAATTTATTTTTAGTCCATTATTCCTATTTTTTGGTGTTTGTTGAAATGAAAAATTAGAATAATAGGACTCAGTTGAAATATCCAAAATAGCAAGTTGTGATAAACACACAGGTTTCTAACATAAGTATCATATAAGCTTATATTTGTAGAATAATTATAGTATACAGAAAAATTATTTGGACAATTATACACCAAGGCCTGAATAATGTTTGCTTTGGGTTGGTGGAATTATTTTGCTTATTTATATATATTTCAGTGCATTTGAAAAATTTTAGTAAGCTTTTATTAAATGTCAGCTGTATTCTTTTTTTTTTTTTTAAATTGTACTTTAGGTTCTAGGGTACATGTGCAGATCATGCAGGATTGTTGCATAGGTACACACATGGCAATGTGGTTTGCTGCTTCCATTCCCCCATAATCTACATCTGGCATTTCTCCCCATGTTATCCCTTCCAGACCTCCCCACCGCCCCACTGTCCCTCCCTTAGCCCACCCCCAACAGACCCCAGTGTGTGATGCTCCCCTCCCTGTGTCCATGTGTTCTCATTGTTCAACACCCACCTATGAGTGAGAACATGTGGTGGTTGATTTTCTGTTCTTGGGTCAGTTTGCTGAGAATGATGGTTTCCAGATTCATCCATGTCCCTACAAAGGACACAAACCCATTGTTTTTTATGGCTGCATAGTATTCCATGGTGTATATGTGCCACATTTTCCTTGTCCAGTCTATCATTGATGGGCATTTGGGTTGGTTCCAGGTCTTTGCTATTGTAAACAGTGCCATAGTGAACATTATGTGTGCATGTGTCTTTATAATAGAATGATTTATAATCCACTGGACATATACCCAGAAATGGGATTGCTGGGTCAAATGGAATTTCTATGTCTAGGTCCTTGAGGAATCGCCACACTGTCTTCCACAATGCTTGAACTACTTTATACTCCCACCAACAGTGTAAAAGTGTTCCTATTTCTCCACATCCTCTCCAGCATCTGTTGTCTCCAGATTTTGTAATGATCACCATTCTAACTGATGTGAGGCAGTATCTCAATGTGGTTTTGATTTGCATTTCTCTAATGATAAGTTATGATGAGCATTTTTTCATATGTCTGTTGGCCTCATATACACCTTCTTTTGAAAAGTATCTGTTCATATCTTTCTCCCACTTTTGGATAGGTTTGTTTGTTTTTTTCTTGTAAATCGGTTTTAGTCTTTGTAGATTTTTGGATATAAGTCCTTTGTCAGATGGGTTGATTGCAAAAATTTTTTCCCATTCTGTTGGTTGCTGGTTCACTCTAATGATTGTTTCTTTTGCTGTACAGAAGCTCTGGAGTTTAGTTAGGTCCCATTTGTCTATTTTGGCTTTTATTGCCAATGCTTTTGGTGTGTTAGTCATGAAGTCCTTCTCTATGCCTATGTCCTGAATGGTTTTGCCTAGGTTTTCTTCTAGGGTTTTTATGGTGTTAGGTCTTATGTTTAAGTCTTTAATCCATCTTGAGTTAATTTTAGTGTAAGGTGTCAGGAAGGGATCCAGTTTCTGCTTTCTGCACACTGCTAGCCAGTTTTCCCAACACCATTTATTAAACAGAGAATCCTTTCCCCGTTGCTTTTGTCAGGTTTGTCAAAGATCAGATGGTTGTAGATGTGTGGCATTGCCTCCGAGGCCTCTGTTCTGTTCCATTGGTCTATATCTCTGTTTTGGTACCACTACCAAGCTGTTTTGATTACTGTAGCTTTGTAGTATAGTTTGAAATCAGGTAGCATGATGCCTCTGGCTTTGTTCTTTTTGATTAGGATTGTCTTGGCTATGGGGGCTCTCTTTTGGTTCCTTATGAAGTTTAAGGTGGTTTTTTCTAGTTCTCTGAAGAAGGTCATTTGTAGCTTGATGGGGATAGCATTGAATCTATAAATTACTTTGGGCAGTCTGGCCATTTTCACCATATTGATTCTTCCTAACCGTGAGCATGGAATGTTTCTCCATTTGTTTGTGTCCTCTCTTATTTCCTTGAGCAGTAGTTTGTAGTTCTCCTTGAAGAGGTCCTTTACATCCTTTGTTAGTTGTATTCCTAGGTATTTTATTCTCTTTGTAGCAATTGTGAATGGGAGTTCGCTCATGAATTGGCTCTCTGTTAGTCTGTTATTGGTGTATAGAAATGCTTGTGATTTCTGCACATCGATTTTGTATCCTGAGACTTTGCTGAAGTTGCTTATCAGTTTCAGGAGATTTTGGGCTGAGATGATAGGGTCTTCTAAATGTACAATCATGTCATCTGCAAATAGGGACAATTTGACTTCCTCTCTTCCTAATTGAATACTCTTTATTTTTTTTTTCTTTCCTAATTGCTCTGGCTATAACTCTCAATACTATATTCAATAGGAGTGGTGAGAGAGGGCATCCTTGTCTAGTGCCGGATTTCAAAGGAAATGCTTCCAGTTTTTGCCCATTCAGGATGATGTTGGCTGTAGGTTTGTCGTAAATAGCTTTTATCATTTTGAGATATGTTCCATCAATACCTAGTTTATTGAGGGTTTTTAGCATAAATGGCTGTTGAATTTTGTTGAAGGCCTTCTCTGCATCTATTGAGAGAATCGTGGTTTTTGTCTTTGGTTCTGTTTATGTGGTGGATTACATTTATAGACTTGCGTTTGTTGAACCAGCCTTGCATCTGCAGAATGAAGCCTACTTGTTAATGCTGGATAAGTTTTTTGATGTGCTGTTGCAATTGGTTTGCCAGTATTTTATTGAGGATTTTTGCATCGATGTTCGTTATGGATATTGGCCTGAAGTTTCCTGTTTTTGTTGAGTCTCTGCCAGGTTTTGGTATCAGGATGATGTTGGTCTCATAAAGTGATTTGGGAGGGATTCCCTCTTTTTGGATTGTTTGGAGTAGTTTCAGAAGGAATGGTAGCAGCTCCTCTTTGTACGTCTGGTAGAATTCAGCTGTGAACCCATCTGGACCTAGACTTTTTTTGGTTGGTAAGCTATTGATTGCTGCCTCAACTTCAGCCCTTGTTATTGGTCTGTTCAATGTTTCAACTTCTTTTTTGTTTAGTCTTGGGAGGGTGCAAGTGTCCAGGAACTTATCCATTTCTTCCAGGTTTACTGGTTTATTTGCATAGAGTTGTTTGCAGTAATCTGATTGTAATTTGTATTTCTGTGGAGTCAGTGGTGATACCCCTTTATCATTTTTCATTGCATCTATTTGATTCTTCTCCCTCTTCTTTTTTATTAATCTGGCTAGTGGTCTATTTTTTTGATCTTTTCAGTAATCAAGCTCCTTGATTTACTAATTTTTTTGAAGGTTTTTTGTGTCTCTGTCTCCTTCATTTCTGCTCTGGTCTTAGTTATTTCTTGTCTTTTGCTAGCTTTTGAGTTTTTTTTTTTTATCTTGCTCCTCTGGCTCTTACAATTTTGACAATAGGGTGTCAATTTTAGATCTTTCGTCGCTTCTCTGGTGGGCATTTATTGCTATAAATTTCCCTCTAGACACTGCTATAAATGTGTCCCAGAGATTCTGGTACATTGTGTCTTTGTTCTCATTGGTTTTGCAGAACATCTTTATTTCTGCCTTCATTTCATAATTTATCTAGTTGACATTCAGAAGCCAGTTGTTCAGTTTGCATGAAGTTGCATGGTTCTGAGTTAGTTTCTTAATTCTGAGTTCTAATTTGATTGCACTGTGTTCTGAGAGACTGTTAGGATTTCTGTTCTTTTGCATTTGCTGAGGAGTGATTTACTTCCAGTTATGTGGTCGATTTTAGAGTAGGTGCCATGCAGTGCTGAGAAGAATATATATTCTGTGGATTTGGGGTAGAGATTTCTGTAGATGTCTATTAGGTCCACTTGGTCCAGATCTGAGTTGAAGTCCTGGATATCCTTGTTAATTTTCTGTCTAATATTGACAGTGGATTGTTAAAGTCTCCCACTATTATTGTGTGGGAGTCTAAGTCTCTTTGTAGGTCATTAAGAACTTGCTTTATGTACCTGGGTGCTTCTGTATTGGGTGCATATATATTTAGGATTGTTAGCTCTTCTTGATGCATTGATCCTTTTACCATTATCTAATGTCTTTGTCTCTTTTGATCTTTGTTGGTTTAAAGTCCATTTTATCAGAGATTAGGTTTGCAACTCCTGCTTTTTTTTTGCTCTCTATTTGCTTGATAAATCTTCCTCCATCCCTACTTTTAGCCTATATGTGGCCGTGCACATGAGATGGGTTTCCTGAATACAGCACACCGATGGATTTTGGCTTTTTATCCAATTTGCCAGTCTGTGTCTTTTGATTGGGGCATTTAGTCCATTTACATTTAAGGTTAATATTGTTATGTGTGAATTTGATCCTGCCATGTTGATGCTAGCTGGATATTTTGATGCTACCTGCC
>CAUYLG010017264.1:0-27069 GCA_963573385.1 Cacajao melanocephalus
CAATTACAGAGACACAGGCACACATATGTTCACTGCAGTACTGTTTACAATAGCAAAGACTTGGACCCAATTCAAATGCCCATCAATAATAGAATTGATAAGAAAATGTGGCACATATACACCATGGAATACTATGCAGCCCTAAAAAAGGATGAGTTCATGTCCTTTACAGGGACATGGATGAAGCTGGAAACCATCATTCTCAGCAAACTGACACAAGAACAGAAAAACAAACACCTCATGTGCTCACTCATAAGTGGGTGTTGAACAATGAGAACACATGGTCATAGGGAGGGTAACATCACACCGGGGCCTGTTGGGCGGTGGGGGGATACCGGGGGAGGGATACCGGGGGTAGGGGAATTGGAGAGGGATAACATTAGGAGAAATACCTAATGTAGATGATGGGGGATGGATGCAGCAAACCACCATGGCATATGTAAACCTATGCAACAACCCTGAACGATCTGCATATATACCCCAGAGCTTAAAGTATAATAAAAAAAGAGAAAGGGACAGTGTACTATGGCTAGTGAGCTGTTTCTGACATCAGGACTGCTTGTTTTTTCCAAGAGCATTTTAGGAAACTTCTTGGTTCATTGAAAGCAGAGGATGTCATCTTATGCTGGCTCTAAAGACAAGCTTCCTCAGCCCCCTACCTTCTGAGGCTTCACAGTAAAGATATTCTATTTATTATAAAGTCTCCCCAAACCCAGAAGACTTGTTTCTCCTGAAAGTGAGTCTTCCAGAGCAGAATCTCTTTCAAGATGACACCATTGGCTTCCCTTCATCCAGTCACTCAGTTCATTTGGTCTGCTGGAAAACTCAGGCCTCTTTGATGACTCTCGGAGTAATTCGACTAGTTCTTCTACATTCACAGGATCTAACCAGCCACACTGTCACTTTTGGACTTCTCAGGCATGGGTTGTGCAGCAGTTCCTGTTTCCCTTAAATTTCAGGGGACACAAGACACTTTCTCTCTTGAAGTAGATTTCTTGAAGCTTCTCCACCTTTGTTTGAGGGAGTAAAATATCCCTTCAACTACTAAATGAGGAATGAGAGAGGGAATGCTACAATACATACACAGCTCACTCTCCATTTCTTTTATCCAAAGATAGTCAGCCTGTGTAACCGCCTGTTGTGTATAATGTTGTTTTCACCAGTACTCTGAGACAATGGGAAAATGCACAGTTAGAATGCTGCTTCACTGTTAGGGTTATGGTGGGTACTTCTGCATTGCTTGTAGCATTGTATATCAGCACAACCTTTTAGAAAGAAATACAAGGCCTAGTAATTCTGCTAGAAATACTACTCAAAAAACCCATGAAAAGGTCTATGCATATAGATGTCCACTGTAGCATTCATTGTTTAAAGTAGTTCACAGATGACAAATGTCTGCTAGTGCTAAATCATAAGTAGAAGTTTGTTGTCTCAGAAACTTATACTAGCAATTATTTTACTCACCCTATCTTACTTTTAACTTTTGCATATGAGGACCCTCACTCTTCCCCACTAGTCTTGACTTCCTAATCTTATTTTCATTGCTTTAGGTCCAAATTTTGTTGGAACTTTATTACATATGACATGATTTTGTTAGATCTCTCAAGCAACTTATGGACAACAGCAGTTACATTGGAAAAAAAATGAATGAAGAAACCCCTGATAGAACACTCAAATGTAGAAAAAGACTAGTGAAACTGCCTAAGACAGCAGTCACTGTCACTCAAATACATCACATTGCCCTACTCAGCCACCACAACAACTTAATCAGAATCTCTAGGGGTGAACTGAGGCTTCATGATTTCTTTAAGCCCTCCCATAGGTAATCCTGATATGTAACCAAGTTTGAGAATCACCATTATGGAGATTATCATCTAGAGAAAAAAAGAGATAAGCAAAGGAGCACATGAATAATATGTGTATTACAGAGCCAATCAAAATTTTTAAAGATGAAGAACTAATAGAAAAACAGTATAACCTCTAAACACAGCACACAAAGGCCTTTGTCATCTATTCTCTACTTTTACTATCCCACTTGTTCCTTTCATGGTCCTTCTCACCCTGTGTTAGAAACACACCAACCTTTTTGGGTACCTAAACATGCTAGACCCCCTTGGGCTCAGCCTGATTTCCTTCTTCATCTACCTACATCATTCCTTCTCCCAGCTAACAGATGAAGTGCATTCCCCTACAAATGGCCTCTCTGACCATACATGCTGACCTGGATGCTTATGTATATCAAGCACTTCCTGCTAAAACAGGTCATGTCACACCATATTGTGACTGTTAATTTATATTTCAGTTTTTATCACTTTGAAAGCAGGGACACTGTCTTCATCTCTGAATCCTAATACCTATCAATGTGACACAGAGAAAGTGTTCAGTAAATGTTGGGTTGAATTTTTAATGCATATAATCATCAAATATATAATATAAATAATCATCAAATACAAAATTGTAACTATGAAAACATTTTTGGATTGGATAATTACATATTAGAAGAAGGAGGAAAAGAAAAAATCAGTGACAGATAAAAACAAAGAAAGAGAGAAAGCAAAAAGAAAGAAAGGAGGAAGAGGGAGGGAGGATGAAACAGGGAGGAAGGGAAGAAAAAAGAAAGAAAAAACGAATACAAAATACTTTGTAGTTGACAATAATTATAATTTCATTTCACTTACATAGCATTCTCTGGGGGAAATACTATTTTTCTTATCTCACAGATGATGAAACTAAGGCCAAGACAATTAAATGATTTATCCAACTTTAGAAAGTTTCTAAGTACTATGTTCAGGTTTTGAATCAAGGTTTAAATGACCAAAAACACCTTTCTTTTTCAAAACTAAAATAGTTATTTTATAACCTCACTTTAGGAGAAATTACACAATGTTTCATGGGGTAGAGGCTAAAAGCTGGGTGAATTACCAGCAGATAAGAAAGCCAACACAGGTCTATTTTCTATAATTCTCAAAAATAAATCCACTCATATACAAATCCACAGTTGTAGTCTTTGTGAAGAAAATTAAGCAAAACTGTATTACTGAAAAAGTATCACAGTGATTGATTATTCTTAAGTTTAATATTTTTCTGCATTTACCATTCTATGTTTAAGCCTCCAGTAAAAGTCTATCACATTCAATATTATTTAACAGAATTTCTTTGGTAGAGTGTTACTAATACATAACCATTTGCAGATTAGGTTTTCAGGACCAAATGCTTAATTTCCTCAACTTCCTAGGACTAAGTACATCAAACTGAAACAAAATAGGTGGTATCTATATCTCTGTGCTTACGGTTTGTGATATCCTACAAACGACAAGAAGTTGTGAGACTTCATTACATATGTTAGCAATAGGAAAACAACAAAAGAAGCTATCTTAAATCCACAAGCAAAATCTGTGATAAATAACCGTAACTATTAAGAAAGATGTCTTGATAAATAGAAGAGGATACACAAAAGAAAAGATATTCCATGTTCAAGGATTGGAAGAATCAATATTGTTAAAATGTCCATACTACTCAAAGCAATCTGCAGATTTCATGAAATCCCTATCAAAATATCAATGACATTCTTCACAGAAATAGGAAAAATAATCCTAAGATTTATATGGAAACACAAAATACCCAGACCAGCCAAAACTCTAAGTAGAAAGCACAAAACTGGAGGAATCACATTACCTGACTTCAAATTTTACTACAGAACTGTACTATTTGAAGCAGCATGGTACTGGCATAAAAACAAACACATAGACCAGTGTAACTGAACTGAATAGAGAACCCAAAAATAAATCCATACATTTGTGGTGAACTCATTTTTGTCAAAGGTGCCAAAAACATACCTTGAGGAAAGGGTAGTCTCTTTAATAAACGGTGCTGGGAAAACTGAGTATCCAAATATAGAGGAATATAACTAGATCCCTATGTCTCACCATACAAAGAAACCAAACCAAAATGGATTAAGGACTTAAAGCTAAGACTTCAAACTATGAAATTTCTACCAAAACAAAACAGCAACAACAAAAAACATTGGGGAAACTCTCCAGAACATCAGTCTGGGCAAAGACTTCTTGGTAATATCCCACAAGCACAGGCAACCAAAACAGAAATGAACAAATTCAAAAGCTTCTGCAGAAAAAAGGATACAATCAACAAAGTGAAGAGACAACTCACAGAATGGGAGAAAATATTTGCAAATTATTCATCTGAAAAAAGATTCATAATCAAAATACATAAGATGTTCAAACAACTCTACAGGAAAAAAATTGATAATCCAATTTTTTAAATGGGTGAAACATCTGAATAGACATTTCTGAAAAGAAGACATACAAATGGCAAACAGGTATGTGAAAAAGTGCTGAGCATCACTGATCATCAAAGAAATGTAAATCCAAACTACTAGACATCATCTCACCCATGTTAAAATGGTTTTTATCCAAAAGCCAAGCAATAACAAATGCTGACAAGTATGTGGAGAAAAGGGAACCTGCATATACTATTGGTGGGAGTGTAAATTAGTACAACCATCATGAAGAACAGTTTGGAGGTTCCTAGAGCTACCATAGAATCCAGCAATCCCATTCCAAGGTATATACCCAAAAGAAAATAAATCAGTATATCAAAGAGATACCTACACTTTCATGTTTATTGCAGCACTATTCACAACCACCAAGACTAAAGCAACCTAAGTGTCCATCAACAGACAAATGGATAAAGAAAATGTAGTATATATTCACAATGGAGTACTATTCGGCCAAAAAAAATGAGATCCTGTCATTTGCAACAACATGGATGGAACTGGAGGTCATTATATTATGTGAAACAAGTCCGTCACAGAAAGATCAACATTGCATGGTCTCACTTATTTGTGAGATCTAAAAATGAAAACAATGGAACTCATGGAGATAGAGAGGAGAAGAGTAGTTACTAGAGGCTGGGAAAGATAATGGGTAGGGGGGAGCTGGCAGGGAGGTAGAGATGGTTAATGGGTACAAATAAATTCTTAAATTGAATAAGACCTGGTATTTGCTAGTAAAACAGGGTAACTATTTTAGAAAATAGTTTAATTGTACATTTTAAAATAACTAAAAGAGTATAGTTGAATTATTGAAACATAAAGGATAAATATTTGAGGTGATGAATATCCCATTTACCCTGATGTGATTATTATGCATTACATACCTATACCAAAATATCTCATGTAACTCATAAATATGTACATATACTGTATGCCCACACAAATTGAAAAAATTTTTTAAACCTTTCGTTAAAAAAAGAAAGATGCCTTGAAAATTAAGGAAAAACACCTATCATATGCACACAGAGTACAAAGCTTAATTCACTCACATTCCATTTTCTCTGGAACCCCGAAACCTGCTAAAGACAGGAGATTTCAAAAACAAGCAGAAGACCCTTTATTTCTTTATCGGAGGAAACTGAAGCTCAATACATAAGCATATTGCCCAAGCATTCATGACTACAGGTAGGCCAGCCAGCATTCAGCTCACTAACAGCCAATTCCATCTTTATACTAAGCCATAATGTATCTCTCCATATTCATTTCTCTAGCCTTACAAAATCACAGCCCAAAACTCCTAGACATATCTGCTGTTTATTTTATTCCTTTTCCTACTTTGGTCAAAAGAGAGATTTCTTAAATCTGTATTTTGTTTATATTGCTTGTAACATACGGTTTCTAGAAATGTTGTCATATTTCTCCTTATAGTTTAGTCATACAATATAAACTTATATAAATATATATTAAATATATATATAATCAACATGTTTACACAGAACACTGTGTAAGACGATTATAGTGGATTACTTATAGCAAATTTTTGCATTAAGATAAACATCTTACTATTGTTATGGAACATTGACTTAGGTAAGATGAGTAAAGGAGGAAATAGACATACAGCTTGATATTGGAAACATAATGTTAGTGCATAAAAAAGACAAAGGAAAGAAAAAAATGATTAAAGAGGTAGTAAAAATGTATCTAACCATCCCCAATGAGTTAAAATATCTTTACTCTGATATGTAACATCTCAGGCACTAACAGAACTTGCAAGTGAAATTATTGAACCACAGCTGGCAATATTTAAGAAAAGGGTCAAAAAGTAGAGAATGTTCTTGGAGTAATGGGGAAGAGAGTAGAACTGTCTACCAAGACAATATTCAAGCTTCTCAAACTCAAATGCCTCTAAGGGCAGATGAGTAGTGTAAATGAGGGAGATGGGCAAGTAGAGAATGTGGTAAACTGAGAACAAAGTCTCTGTCTAGAATGAGCTGCACTATTCCATTTCAGTCAATTGTTAGCATGAGGGAATATGGAATTTAATTACCAGGTCTTATAATTTTTCAAGAGCAGTAAAAAAAATCCACAATTTTTATGTAAATATTGTCATCATGTTGAAAAAGCACAAAAAAACTAAAATAGATCAGATGACAAAATTCTGCCTATGCTGAATTCAGTATGTCAGCCACCAATTTATAAAGCTCTACTGTTTCTTCCTGTTGGAAATGAGAAAGGTAAGCAATCCTTCAGATTTCTAAAGTTGACATACACGAATCAGAGATATACAAAGTCATCTTAAAGAAAAGGAAAGGCTCCCAGGCAACAGCAAGACATGACTGAATGAATGAATATACCTCCCCCCAAAAAAAGACTTGTCAATCAAAGAAACTGTATTTCTGAACACAGAAAATCACAGTCTGAGTCTAGAACATAGGAAAAGGAGTTTTCTGGTTCACAGACTTGAACAATTCATTCCTAAACTAAGGTATCCAACTTGAGAAGATTGTTGCAGCTGCCTTCTGCCATTAAATGCTTGGTTTAATTTCATATATACCAAGCTAACCTTCTAAGTAAAATTTAATGTTCTGTAAATCTATACACAGGACATCAGTCTCCATGAGAGGGAAACATCATTATAAATTGACAAGATGATAGTTTGGTTTGTACATCTGTCTCCAGGAAGACTTGTTAAAGGTAGTGTACCCCTGAGTAACAAACCCATTCACAGGGTGCTCAAAGCTAAACAACAGAATCTAGATTTTGGTAAATTCACTAAGGCATATCCTCTGAGTTGTCTTAGTGGACACTAGTAAGTAGTCCACTAAGTAGTAGGAAAAGTAGGACTTTTTCCTAGGTCTACCCAAATTTACTACTTACCAATTTTTTAATTTCATTATTACCAAAAAAAAAAAAAAAAACTAAAACTGTTGTTAAAGTATTCTAACAGGGGAACAAAAGAGGCCAAGAGATTCCACAAACAAAAGAATGATGAGTTTACCATCAACCTCAAGTATAATTCCAGAAAGAAATGATAGTTTGTAACTATTTTAGAGAAATAACAACATGCATTCAGTAAGTGTAATTTTAAAAATATTAATAAAGTCACTACACTGACTGAAATATTTGAGAAATGTGATACACAAAATATGCCTAAATTTGAGAAATACTGACAACCAAAGAATCCTCATTAGAGAGTTTAACAATTCTCCTTCATTCCTTATTTGGATAAACATAAAGAATTTTTATGACACATTCAGATTACAAGGCTACATAAAGAAATATAATGGATGATTTAACTAACAGTAAGAATGGAGTAAGTCTATGTTATATGTATTTGCCTTAAATTTTAAATTCTTCTTTCCAGTTCTTAAAACCAAATGCCTAAAATAGCATGAATTATCAAAATATATGTATAATTGAGAAATTAAAAACCTGTGACTATTTGATAGCAATAAGATCATATTGAGTAAATACCATAATTAATGGAATCTTAGCTCAATAACATTGAAATTTTTTTCATATAGGAAAAGGATGATAATTAGTCACTATTCTCTGCGAAGTCAAACCATATACAGATCTGTATTTAGGCTCAGATTTCTTAAAAGGCAGAATTCCATAGGCCTTTCTGCTATTTCTTAAAAGGCAGAAAGGCCTATGAAACTCATTTGGAAGAGAGGAAACAAGACAATGAAGGGCAAACAAACCAAGTTATGTGAAGAACAACAGAAGGAGCTGAGGATATTGGTCTGTCACATGGAGAAAATCAAATATAAGTAACACTCATCTAATATCTAAAAATGCCATAAGGACACAATGTAGATTTGTATAGCATGGTCACAAGGAATAGAACTGGAAACATGGCAGAAGTTTCAGAAAAACATATTTCAGTTTACTGTAAGGAAGGATTTTTCCATAGGGAGACTTGCCAAAGGACAAAATGGGCTGCCCAAGGACCCAAGAGGGTCCTCCTCCTTGAATATATGTGTGTGGGTGCTGAATAACAATTTAGTGCAACTGTTACATATGGGTTTCAAACATCAAATGGCTCATTGGATTTGGCCGGTACTTTAAAAAAAAAAAAAAAAAAAAAAAACTTTTCTAAGGAACCTGGTGCCTGAGGGATTTCCTTATTCATCTGACTAATTTTGAAAATACTTGTTTATCTATTTTCACAATTTTGGCTTTATACACACACTGATTTCAGTGTTAAATATAAATATTTTCTATATACCGGTATGTTTTTATGTGCCACCAGCCATCCCATTTGGGTGGTATTCTGGCAGGTGTTTTCCCCAGTAAGTAGGTGCCACAAATTTGGCTAACTGCTAGAACTGCCATGGTGTATACCGCTGCAGCATATGCTCTCTGACAGCCATAGCTGTACAATAACAAGGGAACATACAATAAATTGTGTCCTGAAAACAAAGAGCTTATTTTAGTGCTTATTTGGAGTTCTCGGTGCTTTGACTGGGTAAAGAATGAGATCTGTTTTTAGTTATAGCTACTAATTTAATCTTGAATCCTAAATTTCCTCTTGCTACTGTTTAAAGCTCATGTATCTGTTCAATAAAGAAAATAAAGACATTGTGAGGCACTCTTTTAAAGGACAGTTATCATTTGCATAACGGTCAGTGTGACTCAGGATATTCCCCATGCTTTAAAACCAAGTTATGATGTAGAACTAAATTACACATTGAGGCAAGCCAGAGGACAGTAACCAACACATATACTCTTCAATTTCACCTATGTAATCATCAAGTCATATTGGACTCATTGACTGATTTTATAACAAGAAAATCATTGTAAATCTGAACATTTATGATATTTTAGACTGGTAAAATGTCATTTTTATCTGTTTAAATGCTGGAGATTCTGAATAAAATTTTACATCTAAAATGAATTTTCTGGTGTTTAAAAATGTATAGAAACCACTTGCATAATCATTAAGTTACCTTAAAACTTGTAGGCCTATAATTTTATATGATGTAATATTGATTGTAAGATAACTCTAGCTTGTCTTTACTAAGTCTAATAAATGATTTTCTAAAAAGGAATAGCCCTAACTTAATTCAAACAGCAACAGTGTTTCAATACTATAAGAAGAGAAATATATTTTAAAATGCATCTCTATGCTTACAAATCCCCATTTCTCTTCGTTTATACTTAAATTCACAACATGTACGTCATTATATTTTACCCTGCCCATTATGTAAATTATAAATGAGATATAATTTACACCTAAATTATTTTTTTGCTAATCAATTACACTATGTGTTTTAGTTTAGTTTAATGGACATAATGTGAAAGCAAGACTGTGACTACCCAACTTCAGTAAAATTAAATTGTCTTAACCTTCTATTAAAATGTAGTACATAGTAGTTTCAGAAAGATGATAAAAGAATATAGTATCTGAAAATGAATAAAGCAATGAAGGAAGGCTCACTTGACCTTGTGGAAACTGACGGATAGGAAGTCAACTTATTTGACCAAGACAACTTTGGCTGTCAAGCAATTTCCTGTTCCATACAGCAATCTGGCCCAAGCCTCAGAGTCATCAGAATAAAATCTGAGAGCCATTTCACAGGAGAATCAAATAAGATTTGGAATGAAAATTTCATTGCAAAGCAAGAAAAATTCACAATAATTTTCTATAATATGAGACTTTTTTAGCACTTTTATTGCTGAAGCAATTCTAAATAACAGCATTTCTTATAATAGCATTTTTATAATAATGGTGTTTTGTAACAGAAGTGCTATTATTACAGAAATGGCATTATAATAGTGGCATTATTATTGTTGAATCGCTCCTATAACAGAAGTGCTAAACAAGCCTATCTATATTAAAGAAATTTCAAATTTCTTCCTTTTCAGAACTAAAAGTTCATTGGCCAGTCACTTTCATATGATCACATTATGGTAATCTTATATACCTTGTCCCAACATTGAAATATATGTCCATTTTACACAAAGACTCATAGGAAATCTGACAGTGAACTAGGAGTCAAAAGATTTGAGTTGTATTATCGACTCTAGCATTAACTACTGAGTGACCTTAAGCATGCTGACTCTTTGACTCTCCTCTGAGCCTCTTCCTCTCATCCAAAAAAAGAGGTCCTTTATAACTCTGAGTGTAAAGCTCCCCTTTACTAACTGCACATCTGGTTCCACAGCCTAATGGAATCAATTACCTTTCTTACTTCTTTGTTTTAAACTCATTGATGTGCTATGTTTGTTATCAGTTCCATTTATTTTATTAGAATAAATCTAAATTCTCAAATTAGAAGCTAAATAAAAGTAAAAATTCATTTTGAAAAACAAATTCTTCCCTTAAATGGTCAGCATCAAGCTCTGAATACATTGGATAATTTTAAATTTTTAATTAAAATGCATCTGATAACAATGTTTCAAAAATCTAAGCAAAATTACAAAATAACAGGCTTTCATTCTGAAGCTAGTAGAATACTATTCAGGAAACTGAAACATTTTCAAGTAGAAGTAAAGCAATAAAATATTGAAATAATGTTGGAAGTAATAAAAAGATGTAATATACAATAATATGTAGAGTTCAAAAAATTGCCTCAAAAGAAATCTTACATCCACATCAAGTATATCACTATAAATTTCACTTCTCATTCAATAAAGTATATATTGCTTTGCCATATATTTAGAGTATTCATCAAAATAACTTTACATGTGAAAGATGAATAAGTAAATTTAAGTTTATAAAATTCTACTTTTCATTAAAGATATCTTGTAATCCTTTGACAATGAGCTTCCAGGAAAGAAAAGAAGACAGAAAAGATTTGAAATTCCAAAGCTACTGACCTTTTTAGCATTAAAATAAAATCCTATATATTTCCAGGTTGATACAACTAGATTACACCATCTAGTTAGAACATAGTTTGAGAAATGGTAAAGTTAGGATATTCAATATATTCATAATCCTCTGTAGACATTTCTACATTTTTTGACTGTCACAAATGCTTTGAGTGTATATTCTGGTAAAATGAACTTATTATTGACTATAAGCAGAGAAGGGATTTTTTTAAATAAATACATATACACATGTGTATGTGTATACATACACACACACACACACACACATACATACACATATCAGATATACAAACACTGCATGGCTGGCAAATAAAAAGAGTTATCTTTGGGGAAATGACCATACCATAGTTATTCACCATGATAAATGAAAGCCATTAAGAGCTACAATTTTTAAAACACAGGCAAAACAAAAGGTAGCTATAGCATTTTTAACCCAAGAAGAAGAACAAGAAAAAGAACAAAAAATAAAGAGTAGGAAGGAGAGGAAGAGGACATATGATTATTTTTGATAAATTAGTAAGAGATGTACTCTAGGCAGGGACTTACCAGGTGCCACTCTAACTGAACAGGTATACACATTCCCACACGTATCTTCAATCTTGTTGAGAATGGTGCTTGCTTTTCAAAATATTGGGGTCCAGTGTTCAGTGAGACATTTAGTTTTCCTCTGTTCTGCGTGGGATTGAGGTCAAAGATTGACTAAACATCTGCTTGTGTGCCAGTCCCTGTTCTAGATGTTTGACATGTGCTATTTTATTTAATCCTTACTGCTTTCAGAGTAATAATGAATATTATTATTATCCACTAAGAAAAATGATGCTCAGAGAAGTAAAGCCACCTGTCCACAGTCACCCATAGACCATGCAATAGCTTCCAAATAGTAATCAGCCAACCTACATAGATATATTGATCAAGAGATGGGAGAGACTAGCAAAGAATGCATGAATCTGGGTAGATCCATCCTAACTATGAAAGATCTCCTCTAAATGCCAGGTGAAGCTGACCCACATAGCATCAAAAAGAAAAAGAGATTGTAAACATTACGAAACACAATTCCTTTATTTAGCAGATAAGAACACTAAGTACAAGAAGGTTACCTACCCCAAATCTGAGATTTGAATCCAGGCTCCTGACAATTTGTATCTCTATCCCCTATAATACAGTATCTCTTCATGGACAACGTGTATTATCATTTGAACTAGTCCTATTTGTTGATTAGATCACACTAGACAGGAAGCTGGTCTTGTAGTCTTTTACCAGCAAATAATAATACTAATATTAAACTGAGAAAACTCTGTTGCAGGAGGCACTCAGTGGCATCATATTACAACATTAAGAAAGTCACCTGACCACAACAGCCTCAGGCACTTGTGCCTTAGGTAAATCAATACAGCTCCTTCTTCCTAAAGCATATTGTACCATTATCTAGTATAGAAATTCCAACCTATTTTGTGCCATGACCCCCTTCTCAGACAGTGTTTTTAAAAGTGTGAAAGGAAAGGATATAAGATTACATTGAAAGCCAAATATATTAAAATTTCAATTTCTAATTCGTTTTAAAAGATATGATTTTATTGTTGTTTACTTCATTTCACTTTTATTTAAACTTCAGGGGTACATGTACAGGTTTGTTACACAGGTACACTTGTGTCATGGTGGTTTGTTTTACAGATTATTTCATCACCCAGGAATTAAGCCTAGTATCCATTAATTATTTTTCCTGATCTGCTCCCTCTTCCCACTCTCTGCCCTCTGATAGACCCCAGTGTGTGACATTCCCCTCCATGTGTCCATATGTTCTCATCATTTAGTTCCCACTTATAAATGAGACCATGTGGTGTTTGGTTTTCTATTCCTGTGTTAGTTTGCTAAGGATAATGGCCTCCAGTTCCATCCATGTCCTTGCAAAGGACATGATCTCACTGTTTCCTATGGCTACATGGTTTTCAATGATGTATATATATCATAATTTCTCTATCCAGTCTATCACTGATAGGTATTTAGGTTGATTCATGTCTTTGCTATTGTGAATTGTGTTGCAATGTACATACACATGCATGTGTCTTTATAATAGAATGATTTAATGGTTATTTCTGTCTTGAGGTCTTTGAGGAATTGCCATACTGTCTTCCACAATGGTTGAACTAATTAACACTCCTATCAACAGTGTATAAGTGTTGTTTTTCTCCACAACCATTCCAGCATCTGTTATTTTCTGACTTTTTAGTAATAGCCATTCTGAGTGGTGTGAGATGGTATCTCATTGTGGTTTTGATTTGCATTTCTCAAATGATCCACGATGTTGAACTTTTTTGCATATGATTGCCAGCCATATGTGTGTCTTCTTTTGAACATGTCTGTTAATGTTCTTTGCCCCCTCTTTTTATGAGATTATTTGGCTTTTTCTTGTAAATTCATTTAAGCTCCTTATATATGCTGAATAGTAGACCTTTGCCAGATGCATAGTTTGCAAATATTTTCTCCCATTCTGTAGATTATCTCTACTTTTGATAGTTTCTTTTGCTGTGCAGAAGCTCTTTACTTTAATTGGATCCCATTTGTCAATATTTGCTTTTATTGCATTGCTTTTGGCATCTTCATCATGAAATCTTTGCCCATGCCTATGTCCTGAATAGTACTGCCTAGGTTATCTTCCAGGGTTTTTATAATTTTAGCCTTCACATTTAAGTTTTTAATCCATCTTGAGTTAATTTTTGTATATGGCGTAAGGAAGGGGTCCTGTTTTAATCTTATTTAATCTTATGCATATGGTTAGCCACTTATCCCAGCACCACTTATTGAATAGGGAATCCTTTCCCCATTGCTGGTTTTTGTCAGGTTTGTAGAGGATCAGACAGTTGTAGGTGTGTGGTCTTATTTCTGGTTTCTCTGTTCTGTTCCATTGGTCTATGTGTCTGTTTTTGTACCAGTACCATGCTGTTTTAATTACTGTAGCCCTGTAATATAGTATAGTTTGAAGTCAGGTAGTGTGATACCACTAGGTTTGTTGTTTTTCCTTAGGATTACCTTGGCTATTCAGGCTCTTTTTTGGTTCCATATGAATTTTAAAATAGTTTTTCCTAGTTATGTGAAGAATGCCAATGGTAATTTAATAGGTATAGCATTCAATCTATACATTGCTTTGGGCACTATGGCCATTTCAATGATATTGATTCTTCCTATCCATGAGCATGGAATATTTTTTCATTTGTGTTATCTTTGATGTCTTTGAGCAGTTTGGAGTTCTCCTGTGGTTTGCGGTTCTCCTTGTAGAGCTCTTTCACCTGCCTAGTTAGCTGCATTCCTAGGCATTTTATTCTTTTTGTAGCTATTGTGAATGGGAGTTTATTCCTGATTTGCCTCTTGCCTCGACTGTTGTTGGTGTATAGGGATGATAGTGATTTTTTAAAATTTAATAACAGCATCTAAAAGCAATTCTAATAATACTAACTTTGAAATAGTGGTGAGGTGAAACATAGTTTTTAGTTATCTGTAATATTTGTAATATAATATGAAAATATTAATGATTTACATTAAATACTAAAGTCACAAGTACTGCTAACACCACTGGGTTTGTTGCCTACCTTTATAATTGAAAGAAACCCTAATTCATCACATGTTAGTATAAAGATATGATTTTTATTCTCACCCGGAGTTCTACCTATTACTCATCGTGAATCCCAGATTTAAAAAATCTGATCCTAGAAAAAGTTGGGGTTGACAAGGTTATTGGAAAAGAAAACATTATGAAAGTTTTGTTTCAGTTTCTAGAAGATTGGTTCATGAAAGAACAGAATTCCTATATCCTTAAAAATCTCAATGCGTCATGGCATGGTGTCCTTGTTCCAATGTTGCTTTAAATATTCAACATTTTTAAAGGGGTCTCATGAGGTCAATGGTTGAAACAATGGAAATCTCTCTCAGACGCAGAATCTTTGTGTGCTACAGTTCTAAATATCCAGAGAAAAGGGAGAACAATGGGAAAGGAGGAATGTGTGATACTGGGAATGAGTTGATTTTTTTTAAATCAACAGGCAACACATAGAGAAGGCAAGAAGGGTATTAAAGCAATAAAGCCAATTAGTGGATCAAAGGATGAGAGCCACATTTTGAAATAAAAGAGTGATAATTTTAAGCAACCAGAGAAAGATTAGAAAAGGGAAATGCTAATGTCGTGAAGTTTAGAAAAGAAATGTTAGTAAACTAAACAGTAAGCAAAAAACACTTCTATAGAAACAGCTCCCTAAATTAATCATCTCTTCATATTTGGATGCTTGCTATAAAGATTTTGTCTCACTGGTTTATTTTTGTACACTGTTACCTTTGACTTTTGTTGTTTTCAATCTTATTCCTCAATTGATTGGCTCTGTCATTTTTCTATTGTTCTTTCTTTTTTAGCTTTCATAATAAACAACAGCTCCAGTTTTCATTCTAATCTACTAATCCTATTATCTTCTGCATAGGTTAACACAAACTCTAAAGTGAGATATTGTTGTTACATAGTTTTCTCCAGCTCCCCAGTTCCTAGTTTTTCATTAGCCTTTAACATGTTGCATGCACAGTATGAGTTCACTATGCAAAAGGCCATAGTACACATGGAATTTACTTAGACTGTTTAGAGCCACACATACTTGATTGCTGGTTCAAAGACACCATATTGAAAGCTGTGGCCCAGCAGCCAATAGCACCCCAAAACCCTACATGGCTGAGCCCTGTAAAGGAAGGGAAGTTCTCTGACGGCCAGGATTTGACAGACAAACTGAGGATTGCAGGCTAATCAACAGTCTAAACTTTGAATTCCTTACTTGCAAAATGGGAATATAATCTAAATAATTATTCAGAATAAAGAGATTACAATTTATTACCATGACTATTTGGGTACATTGGATGTTTCCTCTGTTTGGGTTTCATTCACCTTGAACCTGTGGGTTTAGCACATTTTAAAATCTGAAAATTTTTTGACCATTGTTTCTTTAAATATTTTGGGGACCCTTAATTCCGCTCTTTTTGGGACTCCAATTGCATGTATATTATACTACAAGTTATAATCTCCATATGTCACTGATAATCTGTTCTCTTTTTTTCCAGTCTTTTTCTCTCTGTGTTTCACTTTTGATAGTCTCTATTGTTATGTTTTCAAGTTAGCTGATGTTTCCTCTACAGTGTCTAATATGCTATTAATTCCAGCCAGTGTTTTTCATTTCAGATACTATATTTTTCATCTAGAAATGTGGGTCTTTTGTTATAACATCATTTTCTCTCCTTGTCATGATCATGTTTTCTTCTATCTTCTTGAACATGTAGATTTTATTTATGATTGCTGTTTTGCCATCCTTGTCTACTCATTTCATCATCTCTATCATTTCTGGGTCTGTTTCTGCTGATTAATCTACTCCTAGTTCTGGGTCAATTTTCCCGTTTTGTTGTGTGTCTGATAATTTTTCACAGAAGGTAAGAAATTTTGAATTTTAAATTTCTGGGTGCTAAATTTTCTTGTATTCTTTTAAATATGACTACACTTATAGTTAACATAACTAAAGTACTTATAATCAGTTTCACTCTTTGAGACTTTCTTTTGAACTCTGTTAACCTGGGTTCTGGAAATTTTTTAGGCTAGGGGCAGTTTGGACTCACTCTTAAGGCAATACCATTCTGAGGACTGTCTTCAATGCCTGTATATCAGGCATTCTTTTCACTCTGGCTGGAAGGAACACAAACTATTCTCAGCTCTATTGAGCTTCTAGAATTGTTATACCTGCTCCTTCCTAGGAGCTCTTTCTCTGAACTGCAAATCAAAGACTAAAAGGGACCCTTTAGTACATCTCCAGGATTCTCTTTCTGTGGATCCCTCTGGCACATTTGCCTTACAATTGCTTGCTGTCTTGGCCTCCTCAAAGCTCGAATTCCTTCTTTTCAATGCAGCAAGACCAACAGGCTCTGTTTGGATTGCCCTTCCTTGGGCTGCATCCTGGAAATGCTCTCCAGTTAAGAAGTGGAGGCAATCATAGGGTTCTCCTGGATGGCTCTCTTCTCTCAGGAATCATTATCCTGTGTGGTCTGTCATCCAAAATACGAAATTTTGTTTCATTTATTTTATCCAGTTTTTAAGTTAAGGTGAAAACATAAATCTGGTTCCTGTCACTGCATTCTTGGAAAATAAAATCTTCACTTTCATGTATCTGAATGTTGAATAAAATAGCAATTCTCTGAATTTCTACCCAAAAAAGAAACAAACAAAATATCAACATATAAATAGCATCAACAATAATGCAATGGAATAAAATATAATACTGGTGTTACAGAATAGAATTACTATTCTCCGGCTTTTATTAGAACGTGTTTTGGGGAAACAGCATTTAATCTCACTTGCATCTATGTTTGACATGTTTTAAAAAGAGATTTTGCTCTATGATTAAGTGTATCAACTAAAAGATAGCTCTGAAATTAAGATGTTCATTTTTCTTGTAAGGATTGAGATAATCCATCTAGGGACAACATTGTTAAGTGTTTTCTTAGTTCTGTTGCTTACAAGAGCCAATGAGAAGGACTGGTTTATTCCCTTGCATGAATATAACAAATATCAGGCAAACACAAACACCTAACTTTTTATGTTGGCTAAGTCTTATACTGTAGAACATCAAAATGGAGTTTTGAGAGTAGACTTTGTACTCAATATACAAACATACACAAAACTTCAGTAGAACATAGAAGTTACAATTTTGAAGTAGGTCTAATGGTTTTAACACCCAGTACTATCTCTTAACACCTGTGTCATCTTGGGCAAGTTATCTCTCTAAGCCTTAGTTTTACTCTCTGTAAAATAGGGACAAGAACATTATTTTGTAAAGTATTTAAAAAGATGTGGAATCTGAACTTTATGTATTAATTAGTCATATATCATTATCAGTTTTAACTCCTTCTAATGAAGACCCACCAAAGTCATCTTTTCTCTTTACTCTTGATTTATGAGGTGAGGTCAGAAATTTAAATCATGATTACAACATGCAACAACCTTTTTTCTTAAGAAGAAGTTATATTATTTCTAAGAAGTATTGTATTGAATAGAAAACAAATAGCATGCAATAAATCAACATCTCCAATGTTCATGTTGTACTTTTATTATAATATATATCTAATCATAATAAAGGATTCTATTTCTCAGTTTCTATAACATTTATAGAAACACTACCCAATAGGTAAGTTTTACAAAGAAGAAATATTTTAGCTGGGCGCAGTGGCTCACGCCTGTAATCCCAGCACTCTGGGAGGCTGAGGTGGGCGGATCACGAGATCAAGAGATGCAGACCATCCTGACCAACATGGTGAAACCTCGTCTCTACTAAAATACAAAAATTAGCTGGGTGTGGTGGCACATGCCTGTAGTCCCAGCTACTTGGGAGGCTGAGGCAGGAGAATTGCTTGAACCCGGGAAGCAGAGGTTGCAGTGAGCCAAGATTGAGCCACTGCACTCCAGCCTGGCGCCTGGTGACAGAGCAACACTTTGTCTCAAAAAAAAAAAAAAACAAAAGAAAAAGAAAAGGAAAAAAAGAAATATTTTAAAGGAGGTTTTCTATATTTTTGTCCTTTTATTTATGTAATATTCTGTCATGATTCTGTCGACTAAATTATTTCATCATTATTCTACCAAAAGTAATATGCTTATGACCTACTATCTTCATTATCTGTAAAATCTTACCATTATACATAGGTTTTAAAACATAAACCTTCTTGTCATTTATTTTTAACTAATAAACATATTAAATACCAGTTTTCTTGAACATAGAAAGAAATGTAAAAATATAGTCTGGGAACATTGGAGGGGATGATAAAAATATTTAGGGGAAATAAGATTTTATTTAAGTTTTTAATATTTTATCCAAATGTAGATAATTATTTGTATTATAATGATTTAATTTTGTATAATAAGAATAATTATTACACAAGATTTTAAAATAAATAGTATTACTCCTCCCATAAAAGATTATTGTCTCTAGATTTCGATACCTAACTCAGAATCAATTCAACAGGCTAACAGGTAACAGAAGCACATGTTGTATATATTTACAGTTAGAACTTGCATTACAAGGGAATTAAAAAGAAATGAGGCTGTAAATGAAAGGCTTTTATGGATGGATCGCTTCTAAGTGATATATGTGATACAAGTGATTAGCATTAACTGATCTTCTTGAAGAATGTACTGGTATAATTCATTATAATAGCTTGGAAGTGCAATTAGTGAACTATAGTGTAAATGACACTGCTGTTCATAGACCTACCCATAAGAGTAATTATATTTTGAAAACTACTTAGTGAAAAATTGATTGAATGAGTCCTATGGGCATAGATAATTGAGATAAAAATATGTAAACAAAATGCCTATTAATAGACTTTATAGCACATTTGTATATTTACATAGTTTATTAATGCAAGATTTTATAAAAGCAGTGTTTTTTAAATTTTCTCCTTTTTAAATAAAAATTCCAAACTTAAGAAAAACTAGATACGTATATTTTATTTAGTAAAGCTAAATTACTTCTCTGAATACAGTATAACTATATTTTTAACAGATTGAAGTAGAATGTCTAGTTTAATAACAGTAAACAAAAATAAAAAATTAAGTTTCAAGTCACCTTAGGAAATAGGATTATCCTATTTTTTTTAGTTCAAGGAAAAGGAAAACAATAATAAGCAACACTATAATCATGAGTTTATAATATACAAACCAAAATGATTCTATAACTACAGGATAAAATATAATCACTTAAAACATTTTAATCACTTGTTTCAGCACTAGATTATCAGATTGGTAAAAATACATGCTATGATAAATTAATTCTTAATATTTTTACTGTTCTAATCCCCAAAAGACATATAACTATTATTTACATGCCCTATATATTCCATATTGACAAACGTATCTTTTTATATATACATATGTATATACAACCACCTATCCCCCACACACATGAGTACTAGACCATAAGTATAGACTACAAATTTGAGTTCTTGCTCCAGGAGATTAGTGCTTTAAGTTGCAGCTTCATAGCTAGGTAGTGAAACTTTATTGAGAACTTGTATTTACTTTTTTGTAAAATGAACATATTGTACTATATGATCTAAAGTCCCATGAGGTACTAAACTCTAAAGTCCCATGAGGTAGGACTCTGTGGGTGAAACTTAGAAATTAGCTAAACTTATGTTCCTATTTATATTTCATGTATCTTATTAGCTAGATAACCCTGAGCAAATTTGACAAGCTGCATTTTTCTCAGTTGTGAAATGAGGATGTGATCATTTCTAACCATAGAATGATTATGAAGATCACATGAGACAAGTGTGAAATTAACAAATGTCATTCTTTGTCCACAGAAACTATTCAATATTAGTAATTAATATTATATTTGTCTGTATCTTCCAGTTTAGGCTAAATTCTGCTGAGGTAACCAAAAAAACAAAATCTCAATGACATAAAGCAATAAATGTTTCTTGATCTCCTTACTTCTCATTGGTGGATTGACTGCAACTCTGCTATATATCCTTTTCATTGGAAAACCCAAGCTGAAGAAGCTACAGCTAATTGAGACATGTGTTCTCATCAGGGCACAGGGCAAAGAGTAATGGGGAAATAAGTATTGGTTCTTAAAGCTTCATCAAGGAAGTGGTGCGCATCATTTTCACTGCATTATATTGACCAAAGCAAGTCTCCTGACAAACCTAACATCAGTGGAATAGAAAATATAATCCTCTAACAGGGAGGAGCCAGTAAGAAAGAATAGCAAACAATTCTTCAAATAATACAATCTACCATTCAAGGAGTCTTTCATTTCTCCTTGAATCTCATTAACTAAGCTGTGGCCATCCTCTTTGCAAAAATGTATGCAGTGCATCTATGTTACCACTCATATATACATACAAACCAATGTGCTGTGGATAATGACATATTTTATGGGTACTGAATGACACCCTTCATATAAACTTATCTCTGAAAAATTAAATAGGTTCATATGTCAAAACGAAAAATCCTAAAATAAGATGAAACTTAATGATAGATTATCACCCTTGCATCCATGCATGAATGTCTCATATTCATTTGTTTTGCAACTATTTGGTGATGGGGAGGAACCAAGAGTATATTCAGTAAAACCTTGATTAATGAAATCTAGTTGTTATCCTCCATTAAATATTTGTACAGGTTGTTTATTTGTATGCTAGACCATTTGTTTATGTTTCACTCTATTATCCTGCATGGCTTCAACTTTGAGGAAAAAGTAAGAAATGAAACCAACAACCAAAGGTGTTCTTGCATTGTATTCCTGATTGTCATATCTTTGTGCTCTTTGTAAGCCAGTCAAAGGCCCTTCAAGCTGCCTAAACTTCTATTGCCAACATAATTTAAATTGCGGCAAAAGTGCAAGTTGTGGTTTAGGGAATTTTAGCGTTTACCACTATATTCCCAGTACTTGGGACAGTGTATGGCGTTAGGTCAGCATTCAACAATATGGATGAGTAAGTGAAGTAACTGAATAGATAAAGAGAAAGATTTTAGTGGCTGCTACGGTTAACATGTTGTTCAATCTTATTTCCAAAATAAAAAGATTTTAAATTATTTGTTTTGTAATGAAAAAAATCATTTAATGACTTTTAAGTGCTTATTTCATAGTTATATTGCAAATCAAATCTCTTGGCATCTCTTAAAGTGCAATGTACAAAATTTATCCTGCATTAATTGTGAAAGAAGAAAAGAGTCAGAATTTCCATGATAATTCCTCTATTAATATGAGACAGTATCCAGTATGGAAGGGCTAAGAGTAGAAGAGCCATTCAAAAAGAATGTTACGTTTTAAACAGATACAGCAAATAGTCCCAAACAAGCTTGTTTTTTCCTTCTAATTCATGATTTTGATTTCCACATGGTAAAGTTTCCTTTAAAATATTATTCTCTATTCATGTTGTTGAAAGTGACAGGATCTCATTCATTTCTATGACTGAATAGTACCCTAATGTGTATATGTATCACATTTTCTTTATCCATTCATCTGTTGATGGACACTTAGGTTGCTTCTAAACCTTAGCTGTTGTGAACAGTGCTGTGTCAATAATAACTTAACTGGACATTTGAAAATGAGTAAAGAAGTGTAATTGGATTGTTTCAACAAAAAGGATAAATGTTTGAGGGGATGAATACCCTATTCTCCATGATGTGATTATTTCACATGACATGTCTGCATTAAAATTTCGAATCTACCCCATAGATATATATGCCGCCTATGTATCCATAAATATTTCAAAAAATATATTACACTCTTTGTGTTTCTTTCTCATTTAAAATACAATCTTTTGAACAATCACCCAATGTCTTATAATAGTAAACATTAATGGATCAAATATCTTCATCATAAACAAGAAGTCTTCATGATTAAAACATTTTTGTAAAAATATATTTAATGGAGGGAGATCAGATTAAGATGGTAGATAGGAGGCAAGGCTAGCTTGCAGCTCCCATTCAGGCAGACAGAGCAGCATGTAAAAACTCACATTGTAAACTTTTGCTCCAAAAACTACGGCAGCACTAGGAAATGCAAGGAAAGCCAAGATAATCCACAGACCTTCTGAAGGAACTGGATCACCCCTGCAGGCTCTCTGAGATGCCAAAAACCTGTGAGTCTGCTTGCTTTTTCAACAGGGATGCTCCTGGTCCGGGGCAAGTTCTCAGCCCTGGTCACCAGCTACCTGGTAATAGACTCAGTGCTTTTGGGGGGCATGGTGGGAGTGAGACTAGCCTTTAGAACTGCCAGCTGCAGTCAGGAGTGGGCTGAGGCCTGTGACTGCCGGCTTCCCCCTACTTCCCTGGTAACCTGCATGACTCAGCAGAGACAGCAATAATCCCTCTGAGAATATAACTCCATTAGCCTGGGAACCACACTCCATGCCCCACAGCAGGTGCAGCAAGCCCCTCCCAAAGAGAGGCTGAGCTCAGACATGCCTATCTATACTTGGTGGTGTTTCTCTACCAGTCTTGGTAGCCAAAGACAAAGGTCATAATCTCTTGGGAGCTCTATGGTCCTGTCCACCACCTGAGAAACCTGAATACTTAACCAGGTGTCCCTAGGGAAAGTTTGCATCCTACCTATAGCACATCCCCATCTTTATGGCACCACCTCCTGGCTGGAGGCCAACCAACACAAAACCAGCTCTCTAAATAAAAAAACAACCAAGGACCCTCACAGAGTACACTTAACTCCCATGCTACCTCCACTGGAGCAGGTGCTGGTATCCATGGCTGCAAGACCTGAAGATAGATCACATCACAGGACTCTTTGCAGACACTCCCCAAACCAGCCCCAAGCCTGGTAGCTCTGCTGGGTGGCTAGACCCAAAAGAGCAAAACCAAACACTACAGTTCGGCTCTCAGGGAGTCCCATTCCTAGGGGAAGCGGGGGAACATACATCAAGGGAGCACCCATGGGACAAAAGAACCTGAGCAGAAGCCCTCGAATCTCTGATCTTCCCTCTGACATAGTCTACCCAAATGAGAAAGAACCAGAAAAAAAAATCTGGTAATATGACAAAGCCAGGTTCTTTAACACCCCACAAAGAGCATACCAGCTCACCAGCAATGGATCCAAACCAAAAGGGTATCTGCGAATTGCCGGAGAAACAAATCAGAAGGTCAATTATTAAGCTAATCAAGGAGACACCAGAGAAAGGTGAATTCCAACTTAAAGAAATCAACAACGTGACATGTGACATGAAAGGAAAATTCTTCAGTGAAATACAGAGCATAAGTAAAAAACAATCACAACTTCTGGAAATCAAGGACACACTTAAAAAATGCAAAATGCACTTGAAAGTCTCAGCAACAGAATTGGGCAAGCACAAGAAAGAACTTCAGAGCTAGAAGACAAGGCTTTCAAATTAACCCAATCCATCAAAGACAAAGAAAATTTAATGAACAAATCCTCCAAGAAGTTTGAGACTATGTTAAACGTCCAAACCTAAGAATAATTGGTGTTCCTGAGGAAGAAAAGAAATGTAAAAGTTTGGAAAACATATTTGAAAAAACAAATGAGAAAAACTTCCCCAGCCTTGCTAGAGAAGTAGACATTTGAATAGAAGAAGCTCAAAGAACACCTGGGAAATTCATCACAAAAAGATCATCTTCTAGGCACAAAGTCATCAGGTTATCTACAATCAAGACAAAGGAAAAAAATATTAAGAGCTGTGAGGCAAAGGTACCGGGTAATCTGCAAAGGAAAATCTATCAAACTAACAGCAGATTTCTCAGCAGAACCCCTACAAGTAAGAAGGGATTGGGGTCCTGTTTTAGCCTCCTTAAACAAAACAATTATCAGCTAAGAATTTTGTATCCAGTGAAATAAGTTTCATAAATGAAAAAAAAGATACAATCTTTTCCAGACAAATAAATCCTGAAAGAATGTGCCGCTACCAAGCCAACACTATAAAAACTGCTAAAAGGAGCTCTAAGTCTTGAAACAAATCCTCAAAACACACCAAAATAGAATCTCCTTAAAGCATAAATCTCACATAACCTATATCACAGCAACACAGTGAAAAAAAGGTATTCAGGCAAGAAAAACACAATGAATAGAAGAGTGCCTAATATCTCAATACTAACACTGAATGTAAATTCTCCACTTAAAAGATACAGAATGTTAGAATGAATAAGAATTCACCAACTAAGTTTCTGCTGTCTTTAGGAGGTTGACCTGACACATAAGGACTCACATAAACTTATGGTAAAGGAGTGGAAAAAGATATTACATGCAAATAGACACCGAAAGCAAGCAGGAGTAGCTCTTCTTATATCAGACAAAACAAACTTTAAAGCAACAGCAATTAAAAAAGACAAAGAGGGACATTACATAATGATAAAAAGACTAGTTCAACAGGAAAATATTACAGTTTTAAATATATATGCACCTAACACCGGAGCTTCCAAATTTATAAAATAATCACTACTAGACCCAAAAAATGAGACAGCAACCTAAGAAATGAGATAGTAGGGAGCTTTAATACTCCGTTGACGGCACTAGACAGGTCATCAAGACAGAAAGTCAAAAAGACACAATGGACTTAAACTATACTCTGCAACAAATGGACTTAACAGATATTTACAAAACATTCTACCCAGAAACTGCAGAATATACATTCTTTTCATCAGCACATGGAACATTCTCCAAAATAGACCATATGGTAGGTCACAAAACAAGCCTCAGTAAATTTTAAAATATCAAAATTATAACAAGTACTCTCTTAGACTACAGTAAAATACAATTGGAAATCAACTCCAAAAAGACCCCACAAAACAATGCAAATACCTGTAAATTAAATAAACTGCTATTAAATGATCATTGGGTCAACAATGAAATCAAGATGGAAATTTAAAAATTATTTGAACTGCATGATAATAGTGACACAACCTATCAAAACCTCTGGGATACAGCAAAAGTGGTGCTAAGATGAAAGTTCAAAGCATTCAATGCTTACAGGGAGGGGAGGATGGGGAGGGATAACACAGGGAGAAATGCCAGATATAGTGTGCATCTAAAGTTAAATAAATTTTTTTTAAATAAGTCTAAAAGGGCACAAATAGACAATCTAAGGTCACACCTCGTGGAACTGGAGAACCAAGAACAATCCAAATCCAGCAGAAGAAAAGAAATAATGAAGATCAGAGCAGAACTAAATGAAATTGAAACAAAAAAAATACAAAAGATAAATGAAACAAAAAGCTGGTTATTTGAAAAGATAAATAAAACTGATAGACCATTAGTGAGATTAACCAAGAAAAGAGGAGAACCAAATAAGCTCGATTAGAAATGAAACAAGAGATATCACAACAGATACTACAGAAATACAAAAGATTATTCAACGTTACTATTAATACCTTTACACACATAAACCAGAAAACCTAGAGGAGATGAATAAATTCCTGGAAATATACAACCCTCCTAAATTAAACCAGAAATATGTAGAATCTCTGAACAGAGTAAGCGCAAGCAGTGAGATTGAAATGGTAGTTTAAAATTGCCAAGAAAAAAGTCCAGACAGATTCACAGCTGAATTCTATTCAACATTCAAAGAATTGGTACCAATTGGTACCAATTGGTATCTTATTCCACAAGATAGAGAAAAAGGGAATCCTCCCTAAATAATTCTATAAAGGCAGTATCACCCTCATACCAAATCAGGAAAGAACATAACAAAAAAATAAAACTACAGAACATATCCCTGATGAATATCGAGGCAAAAATCCCTAACAAAAATACTAGCTAACTAAATCCAACAGCATATCAAAATATAATCCACGCTGATCAAGTGGATTATATATCAGGGATGGTTTAACATACACAAATCAATAAATGTCATATACCACATAACATAAATAGAATTAAAAACAAAAATCACATGATCATCTCAATAGATGCAGAAAAGGCATTTGTCAAAATCTACCATCCTTTATGATTAAAACCCCTAGCAAAACTGGCATAGAAGGGAGACAACTTATGGTAATAAGAGCCATCTATAACAAACTTTCAGTCTTCAAAGAACTAAAAGTAGATCTGCTGTTCGATCCAGCAATCCCACTACTAGGTAACTATCCCGAGAAAAGGAAGTCATTATATGAAAAAGATACTTACACACGAAAATAAAATTTTTTGAGAACAAGCAAGAACTCAGAGATTTCTTCACCACCAGGCCTGCTTTACAAGAGCTTCTGAAAGAAGCGCTACAAATAGAAATGAACAACCAGTAAAAAAATAAAAAATAAATAAAAAAAAAAACAAAAAACAGAAGCTGCAATTTTCATCTCTGATAAAACAGACTTTAAAGCAACAAAGACCCTAAGAAACAAAGAGGGACATTACATGGTGGTGAAAGGATCAATACAACAAGAAGAGCTAATGATCCTAAATATA
>CAUYLG010017265.1:0-11237 GCA_963573385.1 Cacajao melanocephalus
ACTCTGTCGCCAGGCGCCAGGCTGGAGTGCAGTGGCACAATCTCGGCTCACTGCAACCTCCGCCTCCCGGGTTCAAGCAATTCTCCTGCCTCAGCCTCCCGAGTAGCTGGGACTACAGGCGCATGCCACCATGCCCAGCTAATTTTTGTATTTTTAGTAGAGATGGGGTTTCATCATGTTGGCCAGGATGGTCTCGATCTCTTGACTTCGTTATCCACCCGCCTCGGCCTCCCAAAGTGCTGGGATTACAGGCTTGAGCCACCTCGCCCTGCCAATTCAATTTTTTAAAATGGAGATATAGGAAGAATGGGTAAGAGCATAGTATAGGTGGTTTTAAATTATTTGAAGATCAACTCATTATTAGGTATTGAATGAGCACTCAGTACAACTATATAGCACTAGACTATTGTACACAGTCCCTATACTTATAAAAGGATCTTAGGATTTGTGGCAAAGATACTACATGAAAAGAATGACTAACTTAAGCATAAATAGATTAGTTTAATTCCATCAGGAGGGCCAAATAGTTTAGGGAAGGTTTGTGAACTCAAGTCAAACCAAAGAATTAGATAACTTGCTTTACTGGTGACCTTAGCCCTGTCTGGTCCATTTGTTGGGTAATGTCACACTGTTTGCAGTGGTGTAAGAGACAAACATTCCAGTTAATGCTAAGAGCCACAGCAGGAGCCTAGACAAGGTACTGGAATGAGCATGGAATGTTATGGAAGTTCATAGAAGAGGCCTGGCCAGGCAGGAGAGAGGTCATTTCAAGGAGTAGACATCCGTTTTAGACAAAATGGTCAGCTAACGGCTAGAACCCTAGCTATAGTATTTATATTGTGTATAGTAGGAAAAAGGAACATGGATAAATGTCATACAAGAGAAAGGAAAGCAGGAGGCACATATAGAACTCTGCCACCATGGTAAAAGCATAAGGCAATTGATACCTCGAATAGGAGGATGGAAAATGGAAAGATGTGCATAGATACTGAGGAAAGGATGAGCATCACTTGTTCAATACAGAAGAAGAATTACTCTGTATTTATTTTAAGATTGTGTCTCTGCTGGGCATGGTGGCTCACACCTGTAATCCTTGCACTTTGGGAGGCTGAGGAGGGTGAATTGCCTGAGCTCATGAATTAGAGATGAGACTGGCCAACACAGCGAAATCCGTTCTCTGTTAAATATACAAAGAAAATTTGCTGGCAGGATTCATGTGCCTGTAGTTTCAGCTACTCAGAAGGCTGAGGCAGGAGAATCATTTGAACCCTGGAGGCTGAGGTTGCAGTAAGCCAAGATCTCGCCACTGCACTCCAGGCTGGGAGACAGAGGAAGACCCTGTCTCAAAAAAAAAAAAAAAAAAGGATCTCATAAGGAAAATATGGTATGCTTATTAAGACAATACAACTCCTGCTTATACAGTATGTTCACTTTCCAGCTGATTTTCATGATAAGTTTGAGCATAACATGAATGAAACCTCAGAGAATTTGAGTTGTAGAGAAAAAAAGACTTAGTCTTGAGGAGCAACCACAGGTGAAAGACAAGTGGTGCAGCCCCTGTCAGTCACATATTCCACAGCTGTCACCCTTTCTTTTTTGCTACTCTAAGACTGATTATGTCAGGGAGCATTATGCTCACCACCAAAGGATGAATCAGAATTAGTCCTTTTCCCTGTTCCTTGAAATGGTGTAGGGGTAGGTGTAAGACCCATTTCTAGCCAATGTGATTTATGGAGATTTCCCAACAAAAAAGTGTTTTCCCTGATTAAAAGAGCAAAGGGTCATTTTGCCTCAGCCTCTTGCCTTCTTAGAACTACATAGCCATCTTTTGATTGAGACACAAGACATTGCTAAAGACAGACAATGACAGAACAGAGGGATGGAAAGAACCTAGATCCTTGATTTCCTATTTGAGTCACCAAACCAGCCTTAGGACTTCCAACCTCTGGACTTCTTGTTAAATAATAAAAAAAAATCCTGTTGTTTACGCCACTGTTAATTGGTTATTCTACTGTTTTCGAGTGACAGCAACTTAGCCTATCCACAAAACTCAAGGAATAATAAAAGAAATTGAAGGCAAGAGACAGGGACTAGTTTCAAAGGCAAGAAGAGAACTAAAACATTAGGTAGCATCGTGGAACACAGGTGACGAGATTTTCAAACATAAAGCAAATTGCAGTGGATAAGAAAGAGCTGGAGATAATGGTACTTGGACAACAATGAGGAAGCCTACTGGAAATTTTGAGAAACATTTTAGTAAACTGGGTGGATACCAAACCACATGGAATCATGTGTGAAGTGGGTGGGAAGAATATGGAAATATCAGGTAAAACTGATGAGTGTGGTAACTGTATGTGAAAGGGGCAGAGAGGTAGTCAGGAATGCTTTCCAGAAGCTTCTAAGACTTCAGGGAAGAGTGAATAGACATGAAAAGAAAATGAAATCCAATATGATCTAACTGTGTTGGTTGATTTTAAATTTTTCTTCTCTTATCTGCATTTTTCATTTTATTTTTTACCATAAAGATGAGTCCTTAGTTATGAGAGAAAATATATTGTTTTGACATGTATATGTCACACTTTAAAAATAAATACAAATTATAGCATTTGGTTCATGTTTTACAAAGTGAAAAGGTCTTACCTTATCTCATGTAAGTAAAACAATTGGCTGTTAATATTTTTCTGATAAAATAACAACTCTGAGATATGAAATGTCTTGTGTTAATTTTTTTTAAAACCCTTGAGTTTAAAAATAGCAGAGACGTAAAAGAATTTATCATCCTTTTGCTCAGTTATAGTAAGTCATGAATGAAAAACTGAGTGAATTTTAGTTTTTTCTTAGTATTTTTTAGATCAAAGTAGGACAAATAACTTCAAATAAAATCTTATGAAAACAGGAGAATGGACTTCAAGTGTCTATTCCACATCTCAGCTTGGCACAAATCAAAATCACTTAGTTAACCTGCCTCTTGAAAATCAGGGCCTGTAATGAAAAAGCTGTCAGAAATTTAACAACAGTAGCTCTGCCAGGTGCCTGGATAATGGGAAGGTTGCTGAGTTACAGAGAAAGAAAAGGTAAACTTGGGTGAGTAATGACCAGAAATGGTGAAAATCTTTCATTTCCATTTTATGGTTTATGTCCAATGAAATCCTAATAGTTCATTTAACATGTATTGAACCTTAAACGTATACCTAGCGCTAATATAAAGTAATTAAAATTATATCTTTAGGGCAGCTGAGAACAAATGGGGTTGCTAATGATCTCTTGGGTGAAAACCAAACACCATGGGGCAGCAGAGTCTTCTTGTCTTGAAATATTCTTCTAAGACTCTGAAGCCAGAACTGTTTGGCCTCAAAGACGGGAATCATGTGATCTACTTAATCAGATTTTCTCCTAAAAGTTATGACAGGGTTTATCCAAGAGAATTGAAAGGACTCTAATTATTTAATTATGTTTAGTCTTCATAAATGTCAGAAATTTAAGACAATAAAAAGATTCCATATAATCTTTTTCAGGCTGGGTGCAGTGGCTCACACCTATAATCCCAGCACTTGAGGCCAGGAGTTTGAGACCAGCCTGGGCAACAAAGCAAAGTCCTATCAGAGATACACAAAATACACAAAAAATAGCCGGATGTGGTGGGGTGTACCTGTAATCCCGGCTACTTGGGAAGCTGAAGTGGGAGGATCACTGGAGCCTGGAAGGTCAAGGCTGCAGTGAGTGGTGATCGTGCCAATGCATTCCAGCCTGGGTGACAGAGTGAGACACTGTCTCAAAAAATAAAACTAAATAAAAAACTATTTTTAATTTTTCATATATGCTAATGACCGGGGAGTCTACTTTTCATTGATTCTAAGTGATTTTCATGCCTAGAACTGCATCTTAGGTATTAAATATATTTAAATATTGAGTAACCAAATATTTACGTGCAAAAATAGCCGTTCAGACTATGCCTTGGAACAATCTTACAAATGTACTACTGGCTAAGCATCATTTCATAATATCATTAGGAAAGTTTATTGTATGGCAGGAAGAGTTTCATTTTAACTTGAAGAGTCACAATATTAATAGATGCATTCAACTATGCCATTATTTGAAGCTCACGCATTTTCAAAGTGTTTCCAAATCAGATATGTAAATGTAAGAGTGAGAAAGGGGAAAAGCCTATCACAAATGAATAAACTTGCACTTTTGTAGTTAATAAAATATCATTTAACTTTTTTTGTCTTGTTCTAAATTCAGATATTAATGCTATTAGAGATGATTCTGTAGCTAAGCAGTAAATTTGACCTACCTGGATTATTAAAACCATGCTTCTTGACAGTCATTATTCTGGTTCTTTGGCTTTTGAAGGATGAATGAAGCTTTGCATAGTTCTCAGGTCATCTGGTGTCATAAACAATGGCATTCCTTAAGGCAAGTGGGTAGCAACACAGGCTTATTCGGTAGGGAATAGCTCTTCATGTGATGCTAACTTTCATCAATGGAACATTTACTCTTTATTAAAATGACTTCACAGATTTAAAGGCCCTGAGTTAATTATCTGTCATTAACTATTTCGACATTAAATAAGCAGTATGACAGGCTTAGTTTTGGAAAACACTGATAATGAACCCATAAAATATTGCTGATATTTCCTAATACCTGCTGACCTCTGCTCTTGTAACTGTTTTCCATGCAACATCAGCTTAAAAGTCGCTTGGAAGGAGCAGTAAGGTATAATTTTTTGATTAAGTTTTTAAAATTTTTAATATAAACTAAAGCAAGAGGATGAAAACAAAAAAATGCTTAGATAAATTACAAAACTGTTTGACTTGTTTGATTAAAATTAAACTGAGGAAATTTTAAGATACCAATATGAATAAACCTTGCTATCTATGATCATATATTGATATATTACTTTTAATAATTGAAACCAATCTGAATATTCTAACATTAAATAGCATACTCAAAGCTTTTAATTTGGAAAGTTTTCTAATAACTTCAAAATACAATAATTAAATTCATTAAGTATTATTGTAAATTACCATAGATACTAGCAAAAAAAAATAGAGTGAAAAATTTTCATGGGTTATCTGCTCAATCTAGTGGTATATGGAAGTCGATAAAATTTATTTATTTTCTTGTCATACCATAAGGCAGTATCATTTCAGTTAGCTTTTCTCTATTCATTGGCTGTAGTCATGTACATCCTAGTTAGAAACCATAAAAATGCCTATTGTTTGGTCATAAGAAAGACAGGGTAGGAGAGGGCTGGACACAGTGGCTTATGCCTGTAATCCCAGCACTTTGGGAAGCTGAGGTGGGTGGATCAGGAGGTCAGGAGTTCATGACCAGCCTGGCCAACATGGTGAAACCCCGTCTCTACTAAAAATACAAAAATTAGCTGGGCATGGTGATGTGCACCTATGGTCCCAGCTACTCAGGAGGCTGAGGCAGGAGAATTGCTTGAACCCAGGAGGCAGAGGTTGCAGTGAGCTGAGATCACACCACTGCACTCCAACCTGGGCAACAGAGTGAGACTCAGTCTCAAAAAAAAAAAAGAAAAAAGAAAAAGAAAAAGAAAAGAAAGAAAAAAAATGGAAGAAAGATATGGTAGGAGAAAACAGCCAGGTTGGTATTAATGTGCCATTCTACAATGAAAGATTCAGAAATCTTAATGGGACCAGGTCAACAACATCAGTCCAGTAACATACCAGCAACCAGGCTGATTTCTAAGAATGTCTGATTCTTTCATAATGAATATCATCAATTAGGCCAATTACAAGAAAATTTTCAATTCTTATTTACATAGCTTTTCAAACTCCAACCATTTACCTTCATAATTGGAGTGAATATACATGCACATCAGGACAAAGAAAATGTGTTTCTTCAACTTAGTCATCAGTATGAATAAGTACAAGAACTATTCAATAAAATGTGCTTTCTACTAAGTCAGGAAAACAACTTTGCCACATGGCCAAACAAACCTGTAGCATATTCTTTGTCAGTGCCAACATTTTCAATTAAGGATTTTATGCATAAGTGATTTTGTTTTAGTTTCGATTCCTTGAAATGATCACAAATATACTTCCACCTTTTACATTGAACAAAGTTTCCTAACCATTGTGTGACTACCTTAAGCCCAGCTGTGTCATGTTCTGGGTTTACAGTCTGCATAACAAATACCTACTATTAATAATTTTTAAATTTATGGATAGGGAAAAAAGCACTGATCTTGATCTCTATTGTTTACTGGTTAGTCGAAACCTAAAGCTTAATTTTGCTGAACTTGCATAAAACATGTAAGGCCAACATCCTATGTTCTTTATCAGCCACAGAAAATTCTATTGTATTTAGCTTCATGTAACACATCATTGGTTTTTACTTGAAGAATATGGTCTAGTTGTCTTCACAGCCTGAATTCACTTCCAGGCAATCATTTCTAAAACTTGCTTCTATATTAACTTCGCACATTTTATTACATTTCAGGGGAAATAATTAAATGTTTGTGAGCGAGGAAATCTGGTGTGTATTTTTCAAGTTACTTGAAGCAAAAAAAAAAAAAAAAAAAAAGACTGAGCTAGCCAGTTGGAAGTTCCATCTACTAATGATCGGTTCCCAGGGAGGTGTCTGAAGCAAGCAAGCATAGAAACAAGCGGCGATGTGCCTTTGGATTTCTCCTGATGTTCATTTGCAATCATAGCCAATCAATGTTGAGGACATTGCTAAGCAATCCAGTGCTGTTTGCTTTTAATTGGTAAACTATCTTCCAAAAAAAACATCTTTGGGCTTCACAACACCCTAGTCATAGAGCCGTTAGAGAATGAATGTCTTTACTGTACAGGAGGACCTCTATGAATAATGAATAGGGCTCTATTTTTCCTGGGAAACAAACATGTACCGGCATGTTTGTGGTAATGGACAGTATTGTGAGTGCATAGCATAGAAGGACACTAAATCTGCTCTGACTTCTACCTTAATTTAAGTAGATAACTGATTTTAAAACCCCATGGAGGGTTAAACCACCTTATTTTAAACTTGTAACATGCTGCCTGGCTTATATGTTGCTTTTTAAAATAATGATTTAATACAAAAATTGAAGAGATGAAGGATCATGTTACAGCCTAAGGGGCAAGATAGACTTACACAAATTTGAGAGGAAAATGAAAGAACATTTGAACACAGTATTTAAGAAACCAGAATTTCATTTTTACTTCACACTTGAAAACATAGTGACCGTGATTCTCTTGGGCACACGTAAAAAATAATTCGTACTGTGCAAATTACAACCAAATTTAGATATTTGCCCAAGAAATAGGTAAAAAAAATAACTAATGAGAAGTAAGAGCTAAGATTTTAAAATGATAATAGCCTTGCAAAGTGTTTAAAACTATTTGGCTTTTCCTTTAGAAAGATCATGAAAGGACTTAATGTATTTTGTAAATTATATTCATAATGATTTTACTTACAAAGGATATAATTTGCTAGTCTATCTTCATAATGAATGAGAGCTTAATGAATCACACTTACTTCACCATTCAACAAAAATATAGGGCACCACAACATTGAATTGAAACATTCATTAGAAGAAGTCTTTGCACTTTGGCAAAGAGATTTCTAGATTTTTTTTTTCTATTTTTGCGGGCAAAGCATGTTCTTCAAGTTGACTTAAAGGATTATTTAACCATCATGCAAAACTATTGCGTATTGCAATTGGTAGCAGCTCAGATGGAAAATTTTATATTTGTGTAATGGTCATGTGTTTTCACATGCCACAAACTCAGGTATAAGAAATAGAACTTCCTTTATTTTCCTGTAATGGAATTTGATTTCTGTTTCAAATAGCTCTTCTATTCGGTAGGAGAAAATTTTATCTTGCCAATTCCAGGTAAATTTCATCATATAAGAAATTTTTCAGACATATCTCCCTTCCCGGAGAGGATTCTTTTTTTCCCATGAGGATATGGTGAGACAGCCAGACATTGCTGAAAACAGATCAATCATCTAATTCTTGGTCATTGCTGTTCTAGACCGGCATTCTCTGAGAAGCAGATTTTTGTCCAGTCTCTGGCTACCTGGTCTACACTGTATCCTAAGTTGCACTACCCCTCTCTGACCTAGATCCCCGCACACATACACCAGTGTGTGTGAACTTCCAGTAGTGGTTAGTTTTGAGTGTGTGTGTGTGTGTGTTTCTTTTCTCTCTCGCAACTTATCTCTGCCTTTTGCTGATTGCATGGGGAGGCTGGGTTGCCTCCTGCACCTTTCTCCATGTCCCTCAGTTCACCCCTGCATTCCTTCAGTTGCAAAGCTCTCATGTCATTGTGATACAAAGAATATCAGACAGGCTACAAACTAGGAGTGTCTCCAGATAGGAAAGTCAGAATATACATCTTTACCCACTGGAAGCCCTAATCCTATTATGGTTCAGCCCATAGACAGGACACAGGGGAAACTATCGTCTACTTGCTTCCTTCAGCATTCTCTCTTCCACTTCTCCCAGCATTTTTAGCTAGGATGGGACAAGGAAATGGCTCTTGCTGCATATATTTTGCATTCTCTCTAATCTATTGCTTATGGCCTGTACAACAGAGTTTGCTTCCTTCAAATCTCAGACCTTTTGGAGCTCAAAAGAAACTTTCCTCTTTCTGAATGCATCTAGCTTTTACAAATCAAAAGCCGTGGCTGCTAAGACTGCCATCTCTGCATTAAGTTTAAGAGAATTCTTAGAAATATAAAGATGAGAATTGATTGTTATCTCAGCTGACAACCCATACACTAAGTGGATAGTAGTTGTCAGGACAACCAAAAACATGCTAGAGGATGGTGGTGGGTGCCTGTAATCCCAGGCTATTTGGGAGGCTGTGGTAGGAGAATCGCTTGAACCTGGGAGGTGGAGGATGCAGGGAGGCAGAGGTTGCAGTGAGCCAAGATTGCACCACTGTATTCCAGCCTGGTGACAGAGTGAGATTCCGTCTCAAAAACAAAAAAAAAATTGTATATATATGTTACAAAGCACTATGTGGACAATGATTTTTAAAGGAAACAACAGCTTACATTTATGAAAGTATAGGCCAGGAGCAGTGACTCATGCCTGTAATCCCAGCACTTTGGGAGGCTGAGGCTGGCGAATCACCTGAGGTCAGGAGTTCAAGATCAGCTTGACCAACATGGAAAAAACCCATCTCTACTAAAAATACAAAATTAGCCAGACATAATGGCACATGCCTGTAGTCCCAGCTACTGGGGAGGCTAAGGCAGGAGAATAGCTTGAACCCAGGAGGTGGAGGTTGTGATGAGCTGAGATCGTGCCATTGCACTCGAGCCTGGGCAAAAAGGATGAAACTCCGTCTCAAAAAAAAAAAAAAGTATAAGCACACTTAAAATATTTTCTTATAAAATAAGTCCTACAAGCAATTATTGAGTGCACTGTGCCCCAATAATTAACAAAGCCTGGTCTCAGGCTTTGAGCCACTCAGAGTTGAGCCTATCAGGGATCATCAAGACACTCTGGTGAGCTAAGTAGGAAAAAAATATGGTCAGCTTCCCTACTAGAGATTAAAATTGGTTTGTCTTGTATTTTTCTGCTCCAGGGAGACATGTGCTCCACAGTCACCTTGATCATTCAAAAAATATTAATCAGAGTCACTAAAGGAATTTTTTTTTTGTTCCAACTTCTAGCTTCTAGGGAGTCTTAGTGCCCAGGGCCCTATCAAGGTATTTAGGGAATATGCCTTGAGAAGATATAGGGAAATTCAAGTAGCCCTTTTAATATTCAAGTTTCTATAATATAAAATGGCAGTCCCAGGGACTGATCTGACATACATATGTGCTTTGTTGACCTTGAAACAATTTAAAGTATTGTCATCATTTAAATTTGGAAGATACCACAAAAGAAAATTAAATTTTGTACTTTTTCTGGAAATTGCAAAGATCTGGCAGAATGGAGACCACATCTGGCTGGAGGTGGTGTGAGTTAGGCAGCCCCTTCTCATCGGGGTCTGAACTCACATTTGGCAGCCACACCCTTCCCCTCCCTGCTTACACCTGCCCAGCTCTCACTTTCTATTCACCTCTTCATCTTCTGACTTTGTGACCCCTGATGATCTGACAAAGTTGAAGGAAGGAGGGTGGCTGGAATATGTTAAGGTCCATACTGGATTGAGATTGCAAGTCACCGGGGCAGGGGCCCAGGTCACCTGCCACTTCTGCTTTCAGCACATCTCCTCAGATGGGAATGAGAGTTGCCCTAAACTCATTGATCTCTGACTGGGTCAAGGAGGGGTTTATCAGCTCTTGCAACTCAGCTTCAGACCACCCTGGCACCCTGGCCAAACCACCATGGCTCTGTATGGCCTCTGCTATGTTGGCTGCTCCCAGGTCCTTGGGGTGCACAGACTCAGACACAGACTGAAGCTACTGGTGCTCCCAGCAAGAGACGAAAGGGAGTGACTCTCCAAGAAACCATAAACGGCACCATCAGGACCCCAGAATGACCATACAAGAGTGAGTCCTTGAGCAACTTGAAGCCTCTGGCCAACCCACATTTAAAAGAGATACAGAGAGAGATAAAGAGAGAGAAAGCATATGTATATATAAACATATGCATGCTTGAACAAACGAGAGAGTGATTATAGCTTGGAGAGCACCCCAAACGGGAGAAATGAGTGCAAGGCCCATGCATGTCCAGGTCTACGTTTGGGACACCATACCGAAGGGGATATGCCAGTCCTGGCCATCTGAGAGACTGGAGGAAGACAGAAAATTCTGAGAAAGACGTTTGGAACCCCAGAGGACCCTGCAGTCTGGCACAGTGAACAGGAGAGTCTACAGACGATACCGTCCATGGACTCCTATTTGTACACTTGACTCCGACTCTGCAAAGTTATGGCAGGGCTGGCAGTCTTCCTCAGTCTATTTCAGCTCCACAATTTGTTACCATTCTGACTTCTCTAAATAGACTGTTCATTCAGCCATTCATTCCCAGTGCTAGAACTTGTTATAAGATTGTGAAAATACAGTCTGTGTCTCTGTCCTCATGAGCCTCTAGTCTACAGCTTTATTGAATTCAGAGTCCTTTTGTATTTAAAGTTATTTAAAAATTAAATTGGAAGGGAGAGATCCAAGATGGCCGATTAACAACAGCTCAGGATTGTAGCTCCCAGTGAAAGCACAGAGAGCCAGTGGACGCCGCAATTTCAGACGAATTTCTGTGGCCCACAAACTGGGAGATTCCCGGTGGAGGAGCCACACGT